>APFE031473453.1:0-21656 GCA_000404065.3 Pinus taeda
GAAAATTCCTAATTTCTAACATAAAAATTCATAAATTAACTTTAATGTAAACTAACAACTATAATGCTATTAATTAATCAATTTTGATGGATATAATTGGTCTATGGAGGAAAAATATAGACAAATGATGGTGTTTCTAGAAGAAAAAGATGGTAATGGAATGGTACCAACACCATGTATGCCTAAAAATGTAGGGGGAACTGTCACATTCCCGACCGGTATATGCATATTGAGAGTGCCCCCAGATACTTGAATCTGGGGGTTAGAATTATACAATAGATGCCAACTATATTGTTGGTTGAAGGGACCCATGCTAACTGTGCTATATTGAGCGTTATAAGGAGCATTGTATGTAGCACTTGTCGAAGGTATAGAGTTTGACACTAAGGGGGTGGAGCTTGGCATAGGCTGGGTTCCACTCATGGAGGGTGTCATGTGAGTGTTTGTAGCTGGGACAAATGGGATAGCAAAGTTCACCATCAATGGTGTGGTGGTGACTGTCGACTGGGGAAGTGGTGGGGGACCAAAACTGTCCATAAAGTTTCATGACCCATTAGTCATCGATGGGATGGATGGAAATGTTCCAACTAAAGACACAGGGGGTACAAGTACCATGCTAACCAAGAGTGGCTCCAACGGATTCGTGATCGAAGGGTTGTAGGGAGAAAGAAATCCTACAGTGAAGAAATCCTCTGGTAAACTTGAATCATCGGTTATCCAAATAGATTTTGTGTGAGATCTTGGAGACTGATTTCCCGAAGATGGGGAATCTAGTTCACTAGAGCTTGGCGGATCTTCCACAATGAGTGGAGGAAGTCCTAACAATCGTCTAGATTGACGAAGAGGGTCAGATGTAGCCACGGTGACCGTTAATTTTTTATCAATAAATTTTATCATGATATTTGTTAAAGTCTCAATGATAGCACTCAGGTGCCTAAAAATTAAAAATAACAATAAAAGATACACTAAGTGAAACAATCAGCAAAAAAAGGGAAATGACTTGTCTAATAAGCATTGATCACTGGAGATGAAACCTAGTATCACAATGAATAACAGAGACGGTTGGCCCAATATATAGTTATGGTTACTCTAGAGCTTCATCCAAACCTCAGATTGGGGGGCCAAGTACTCTCGTGAAGACAAGCACCTCCCAAAAACTGAAGACAGAGTAGGTCCATCTATGTTAGGTACCAGGGTAACTTGCCCCAGTCACCTTGTGTAAGTCCCTAAAAGTATGGCCACTAAGGATACCTCAAATCATAAACACTACCGAGGGGGACATAGGCACAGACAGTACATTGTGTGGGCAGGATACCTGAGTCCTTGACTCAGCTCCGAAATCCCCGAAGGGATCCCCAATACACAGAATACCCAAAGGAGTTGTAAGAGAAGGCGGGCTACCTTCAATTACAGTATGATGTTGTCTCGTATTTAACTCCGCTTTGATTGGAGTGGTCCTGGTAGTATGAGTGCACAAGGAATTTTCTCTCTTTTAATGACACTAGTTTTGGTTTCTAATCTTGGGCAGTTGAATCACACTGCCTATCCCAAGATCCTAGCCTAAACTAATGTTTGTTTACTCTATAAAGAGTTACTGATTGAATTTAGGTAAATTTTATGTGTACCATTTTAGTGTCTTTGGTAGGGGTGTTGACGTATGATATGTGGTGAGACTCTGACTCAAAAATCATGCAAAATACAATGCTTGAAAATATTCAATTTGATGAAATAAGTTGTATTCTACGAGTGAGAGTATTTCATACATTCATAATTGTTCCATGCATCCTAGTCATTATAACACATGCATAACCAACAGAAATCTTTCCAATGTTGTCTAACAACTATTTGAAACCAAAATAAAGCAGATTCTAACCAGCTAGGCAGAAGAATGAATAAACAAATGTTTATTTTTCCTTTATAAAAACTTTTTAAGAAAGAAAAAAGAAACTTATTTCCTAAAAAAAATTCTTTGAGGACACAAATCTTGCTAACAAACTACAGCTACAGATCCTTTTTCAGTCCATGAGCAGGTTTCCCATCACTTTGAGTTTACAGACACAGCTACATGTCAAAATTTGGGGGACTAATGCTCTGTGGCAAGGTCCACAAAGAGTTAGTGGTCCACTAACGCACTGTTTGTGCAGACACAGAGCTTTATAAAGCTCTGTTTGCTCTTCTAACCTGCATTAGTGTGGGAAAAGGGTTCAAAATAGGGCTTTGGTGGTCAGATCCAAAGTTGAATATATGAGGGAAGAATGCACCAATGTCTTGATGGGCCAAAAAAGGAATACAGAAGTATGGAGAGGTCTAGAAGGAGGAGGAAACTGAGAACTATCCTGGTGAACCGGGAACTAAATGTATAGTCCCCAGTGGATTCATGAATTCTACTATAGGATAAAATGCACGATGTATGGAGAATGGAGATACCCTCAAAGATCTTCCCGGGACCTTTGCCAGACTGTAATATTATCTGCAGTTGTCACAAAGTTACATGAATGTCCATAAACAATAACTAGCTATCAAAGCAAAAAAGATTGATTACCTCAAGCATCCATGTAGATTTGTTGGAGAGTGTAATGCAGCTAGGTGGAAGTCCCCTGAGCTGGCTCCAGATCAAGTCCTGCACATAGAAGAGACAAGCATAATCACATCATACAACCTTGATAACTAATACATGAATGCATAAAAGACATCTAATTACGCATAACTAATCTACTCATGCTAAAAGGTATTGGAAAAACAAGTAAATGAATGGTAGTAACAACACCATGAAGTAGACAATACAATTGCAATTCTATATTAATGTCAGAAGAGTGATTACAACCATCTGTTGCATCAGCCTTCCCTTACCCCTCCAGCGTCTCTCTCTCTCTCCCTTCTTACCAACTTCTTATGCTTAGATTTGAGACTATGCTTGACAATCAAGTAAGTTATCCTTTCAAATGATCTGACCTCTATCACCATAGCCATAGCTTTGCTTATGTAGCAATTGAGTTAGGGTTACCAAGTTCCTCCATGAGTCTCTTAAGGTAAAAGCAATGATGTTGCCATGATTTTCAGCTCTTTCCCATTTGCCTCCTTCATTAGGATTTAGAAATCCCGCAAATAGGTCGAACTTGAGATGTTTCATTGCTTTTCTAAGTAGATTTAGGAGGGAATATAGAGATATTTATGAGTCAATTTGCTCCTTTGACCTCTGGATTCTCATTAGGATCCACTAACGTTGTTCCCGAACTAATAACTAGAGTTAGTAGGGTCACTAACACTCCCTTAGGCTTACAGAGAAGCTTTATAAAGCATGTTTTCAGTGTTTAGCCAGCATTAATGTTGAAACAAGGCTTGTGATCTTGGTCTTTGCTTCAGCTATCATGTCTTTCCCCTCTGAGCTAATGAGGGGATCATTTTTCTGTATAACACTTATTAAGGAGAAATATATGGAGTAAACAACAACTTTTTTGCATGAATCATTAGATCACTTACATAAGATATGATTTTGACCATCATATTAATAAAGTATATAAGCATATTAAATAAACACACTAAAACCACACTTTAACCTAAAACCACATCAGACCAAGTTGAACTTAACCTAGCTCCTAGTGTTGAAATATCCTTACATACTTTCCAAATTGTTCTTGGTCTTGCTGCTAATTTTGGTTGGGAGATATATTAGATGGATGTGAAAAGTGCCTTCTTGCTTGAGGAGAAATTTATGGAGAAAACAACAATATTTGTGCATGAATCATTAGGTCACTTACATAAGACATGATTATGACCATCATATTAATAAAGTATATAAGCATATTAAATAAACACACTAAAACCACATTAGTCCAAGTTGAACTTAACCTAGCTCTTAGTGTTGAAATATCATAGCATTATGTCCAAATTATTCTAGGTCTTGTTGTTAATGTTGGTTGGGAAGTATATTAGATGGATGTGAAAAGTGCCTTTGTGCTTGAGGATATTATTGAGGAGAAATATATGGAGTAAACAACAAGCTTTGTGCATGATACTAATATTTTGTGCTAAGTAAAGACACCCTAATAAGGCTTGAAACATGTGCCTAGGGCATGATATAAGAAGATTGATGACTTCTTTCTATGACTTGTTTTCAAGCATTGTGAGACAAATCGCAATATATTTTTGTTGCATGTGAATGATGTAGTTGTAATAATTATGATGGACTTGGATGTTCAACACTGGACATCCTTATGCCATCCCCACTTCAACGAAAGATGGGGGTTTTGGCTAGAATTGGAGCAATTTTAGGAAACCTCATTTAAACTTTTCTTATACATAAAATACCTAGTCATAGCCATGTTTTCAATGGGGAAAAGACTTGCTTCGAAGAGGAGGATATGATAGGATGTACTTCCTTTATATTGAGATTGTAGGTTATGAACTACTTTTGGATATATTCTATCTTCTCCCAAGACTTTCTAGAGATACTACATCCCCAAACCTCACATCCATATAACATGACAGGGGTGATGAGAGTCTCAAAGAGGAATTTATTTTTTCACATATCTAAATACTTGTTGAGTTACAAATTTTTTCGAGTTCATAATAAACTTTCCATCCCCTATTTATCCTTTTCTCAAAGATATAATTCTAGTTGAGCTTGTAATGGATATCGATTCCAAGATATTTGTATGAAGGGACTATCTATAGCTTGTTATCATATATGAAAGCTCCATATGTGATCTTCTTGGGTTTGATTGTCATGACTTTTCTTTCTTTTTTTGTGCCGAGAGCTGCTCTACAACCCAATATAGGAGAGGTGTTGTGTAACAACCTCGAGTAAAGTTTCCATGTAAATAAAAATAAGACCAAGGTCATGGGACACATATCCATGTTACATAGGAAAATGACCTCCTTACTTGCTCAGAGGAGAAAGACGAGATGAGTGAAAGACTGACCAAGTTCACAGGCCTATTTGTCAAGCTAACACTCCCAGGGAACTAGCAACATGCTTTACAAAGCTTCCTAGCCATTCATTAGGTGTGTTAGTGCCTAGGGTAACTCTGTTTGTTGCCTCGCGAATAGCGTTAGTCAATCTAAATGAGTTTCTATGAGTCAAAGGAACAAGTTGACTGAGAAATATCCCTATATTCACTCCTATGTCAGCTCATAAAAGCAAGGAAACTTCCAGATTCAACCTGTTTAGAGGAATTATTATTCCTAACGGAGTCTGCAAATGGGGAAAGAGCATAAAAGCATGGAAACATCTTTGCTTTTGCCCAAAGGAAATCATGAAGGATTTGGCAAGGCTTATCCTCTCATGCCATAAATGTGAGGCTAGGGCCATTGTGGAAGGGGTCGATACATTTGAAAGGATTGCCTATTTGACTGTCAAAGCTAGTATCTGACAAAGGCATTGCAAGAGGTTAAGAAGGGAGAGAGAGAGAGGATCTGGAGGAGTAAGGCAAGGTTGATACAACCGATGGTTGTAATCACCCTTTTCTATCATTAATATAGACCTGCAATTGTGTTGTCCACTTCATGGCGTTGGTATTGTAATTAGTTTACATGTTTATGCAATGTCGTTATTATGAGTGGCTTAGATGCATGTAATTAGATATCTCTATATGTTAGTGCAATGATTGTCAAAGTTATATGTTGTGATATTATGCCTTGTCTTGTATATGTGCAGGTTTTGATCTTGGAGCTTGCTAAGGAGTCTTCCACTCTACTACTTTGCGCTCTCTAGCAACACCACACCAAGACTTGAGGTAATAAGTCCTTCTTCCTACTTTGATTCTCATTTGACTAACATGGATATGCATGTATCTTTGTGCCAGTTGTAGCTAATTCGATTGTTTTCCAAGGATCCCAGGAAGATCCTTGAGGGTATCTCCATCACCAAACACATGTGCATTAATCCCTATAGTAGAATTGGAAACTCCACTAGGGACTACACTTAGTTCCTGGTTTTCTCCCAGACAATTCCTAGATCTCTATTTCTTCCATGCCTTCCTGTACTTCTTGATCCCTTTTCTAGCCACTCAAGACTATACAACACCCTTCTCTCAGTGCTCAGCCTTAGAACTGATCCCCACAGCTTGATTTTAAGTCTTTTTCCTTACTAACGTTGTCTTCCAGTGTAATAGTGCTTTATAAATCATTGTGGCCTTACACACGGTGTGTTAGTGTAGCCATTAACTCTTTGTACCCTCTGTTACAGTGCGTTAGACAACCATTTCTTGATAAACAGACTGTTCTGTGACCTCATGGGTTGGGAAATCTGCTTATAGACTGACTAGGGATCTGCAGTTGTGCTTGTTTGATTGATATCTGTCTCTTGAACAAATTTTTCTTTTAGAGAAATAGCTTTATTGCTTAAAGTTTTTTTTTTCATATAAAAAAGAAAAATAAAAAAATAAAAAAAATAAAAAAAATACAATTTTTTTATAGTTTTCTACTTAGTTGGTTAGATCTAGATTTATTTGGTTTCAAAAGTTGTTAGTGAGCATTATATTTTTGTCAGTTGTGCTTGTGTTTTACTGTACTGGATGCATGGAATATATATTGATGTATAAATTATTCTTCCTTTGTAGAAGCAACTTATTCATTGAATGTGAAATTTAAAAGCATTGTTTTTGCATGATTCGAGTTAGAGTCCCACATAACTTCATATGTCAACACCCCCACCAAAAACTGTAACAAAGTACATTTAAATTTTACATAATAAAATCAATCAACAACTCTTTTTTTGAGTAAACACATATTATTTTAGGCTAGGATCTTGGGTTAGACAGTTGTGAGTTAACTACCCAAGATCATACACCGAAACTAGTGTCATTAATGATAGAAATCCTTTTGCACTCATACTATACGAGACCACTGCAGTAAAATCAGAGCTAAATATGAGATAACATCGAACTGTAAACGAAGGTCACCCGCCTTCGCTTACGTCTCCTTTGGGTATTTTGCGTATCGAGGATCCCTTCAGGGATATCGAAGCTAAGTCGAGGACTTAGGTATCTTTCCCACATAGTGTACTATTTATGACTATGCCCCCCCCGGTAGTGTCTGTGATTTGAGGTAACCATAGTGGCCATACTTTTTAGGGATGAACACAAGGTGACTGGGGTGGGCTGCCCTAGTATCTAACATAGACGAACCTACTTTTTCTTCATTTTTTGGGAGGGTGCTTGTCTTCATGAGAGTACTTGGCCCCTTAATCTGAGGTTCAGTGAAGCTCAAGAGTAATCGTAACTGTACATTTGTCCAACTCTCTCTTTTATCCATTATGATACTGGGTTTCATCTCCAACAAATGGTGGTTATCAGACAGGGTCATACCCTCTGCTTCCTTATTGATTTCTTTAGAGTATTTTTTATATTTTAGGTGCCATCTTGTTATCACTGAGACATTAATAAATATCACTGTAAAATCTATTGATAAAATTTCTACATCCAGCCCTTGTCGTCAATCTAGATGGTTGTTAGGTCTTCCCCCACTCATCATGGAGGATCCGCCGAGCCCCAGTGAACTGGATTACCCATCTTCGAGCAATCAGTCTCCAAGATCTAACACTGAATCAGTTGGACATCCCATGACTCAAGATTACCGAAAGATTTCTTTACTAAAGGTTTCATTCCTCCATGCAATCCTTTGATCATGAATCCATTGGGACCACTCTTGATTACAGTTGTGCACGTACCTCCTATGTCTTTTGTTGGACCCATAACTACCATCCCATTGACGACTAATGGGTTGTGGGCTTTTGTTGACAATTGTGGACCACCTCCACCTCCCCAATCGATAGTCAATACCACACCTCTGATGGCAAACCCCGCTATCCCAACTATCTCAGGTTTGAACCCTATCATGACACCAAACACGAGTGGAACCCAGTACATACTAGTTTCCACTCCTTTTATGTCATCTCCCGGACCTTCAACCAATGCTACATATAGTGCTCCTTATAACGCTGCATATAGAATGGTTAGCACGAGTCCCTTCAGCAACCCTTTTGGTTGGAATCCTTTAGTTAGTTCTAACCCCCAGGTTCAAATGCCTGGGGGAATTGTTCCCAATATGCATATACCAGTCAGGAACGTCATTGTTCCCCCTCCGTTTACAGGACAACAAGGACAGTCATTGATTGACATGAATCCTCCTTATGCCAGTGAAGGGCCTATGGCTAATCACATGGCAAGCGGGATCCCTCAACAACGTCCAGCCCAATCCATATGGGTGCCCTACTCTCAACCTCAAATGATTCAAGGGGGTACTCCTTATCCTGGGGGCACTTATATCCCCCAACATAATAACCCGTATGGACAACCACAATATACAACTGTGCCCCAAGGAAATTATTATTCCATGCATCTCGTGTCTAATGTTGGGAACAATACGATGGGAGGACCATAAGGATCCTCAAGTCATATGGGGTCGCCTTGGTCCAAATCAGGAGCATCAAATACTTTGCCTTTCTTGGTAACACTTGACATCCCTGATTTGTACAAACTCACTAATGACCCCATCTATCACAACTTAATATGGCCTCTAATCTTGCACAAAATTCCCATAGACATCCCGAAGTTTGAAGGGAAACAAGGGGGGGATCTGGGTGCACTCATCACCACCTATCATTTATGGTGCATTTCTAACTTCATGGTGGATGATAGTATCCATCTTAGGCTCTTTCCCCACACCCTTTCTAGCAATGCAACCAAGTGGTACATTGAGTTACCACGCACGTCAATCAATACCTTTGGCGCTTTAGCGATGGAATTTATAAAGCACTTTCAGCTACCCATCCACTATGAAATTGGGATGGAACTCCTTACTTCTTTACGTCAAGACACACCACCCACATCTCTGATCACATCCATGAATGGAGACATAGGCAGAGGCTATTCAAAGCTCCCCTCCCAGACTATCTATTAGCGGATTGGTTCTGTCAATCTCTTCTCCCTCAAACCGCTAAAGATGTCGCCTTAGGTGGTGTGGTCATGGAAGACCAATCCATTTATCGTGCCTATCACTTAGATTTAATTTATTCACAGTTTGGCACATTATATGACATCATCCCCAATGCCCTTAGAAACTCCAATGCTCCCACTACTTAGCAACCCAGTGTGCACGCTAATGGTATTATCGGCACTACCTTCGCAGCTATTTTAAAACAACTTGGCGGCCACATTTCCTAGTTGTCATTTGACCCCGCTACCCAATCAATTTCTCTTCCTACTGCCACGATAAACTTTGTGTAGTCTACACAAAAATCCAGCAGTAAGAACAAGAAGAATAAGAAAAAGATTGCTCCTTCTGAAGAGAAATCAACCAAGCAGTACAACCCAAAGCAGAAAGTTGTTGCACCTCCTGACAGTGCAAAAGAAAAAGTGATCAAGTTCCCTTGCAAAATCTGTGTGGAAGACCATATGACAGATCATTGTCTACGTCTCCATGAATGCACAGACTCCCTTGCTCAAAAGGACACTGGTCATACCCCTACGGTCCTTAGCAATCCTTTCCCTACTCAGTAGCAGCAACATCTTATTGCAAACCAACCTCAACCCCCACAAGGGGGCAACGGTGGTGCACATCATCCTTTAGCTATTGAAGGACCATCTACCATTTACACCTTTGAAACAGTAGAACTTCAAACCAGAGCCAAAACTTGTGGAGCTCCCGTCACTCATGCTGAGGCATCCTCCTCAAGTCAAAATACACCACTGCCTAACGATCTTCATATCGAAGGGTTGGTTTCTGATCTTATGCTTCACCCCCCAAAAGGGGCACTTCATCACACAACACATAATACATATGCATGTGCTTCCTAGAACTACAGAATTGTAGAAGATTTGGTGCAAGCACCGTTAGCTATGTTGGCACTCAAAGTATTGTAAACTTGTCCAGCACAAAGGAAAGCTATGCTTTCGGCAATTGGTGGGGTCAACCCTCACGATTCCATGCTTACAATTTTTGACATGGACAAATGTAAATCTCCCCTTTCATACCATCTTTCATTTCAGGTGAAAATATTTTCAAAAGGGAGAGAAGTACATAGAACTGTCATTGACGAAGATGCTTCAACCTGCGTCATGTCAGCTTCACGTTGGCTCATCTTGGGTTCTCCAACCCTCTCACTACCATTGAATTCCCTTAAAGCTTTCGACAGCCACACTTTCATCCCAAAAGGTTACCTTGCTAGCTACCCCATCACTATGAGTGGGAAAATGGTAATTGTGGATATTGAAATCATGGATCGAAAACTCGACTATAATCTATTGTTGGGTCCCAATTGGACTTACACCATGACAGCCATTGTGTCTAGTATTTTTCGCATCATCCTATTTCCATTGGATGGAAGGATAGTCACAGTGGACCAACTGTCCTTTTGCACCCTAGATTACTCCCCGTTATCTAGTGGCTTTGTACCCTTAGTGGGCGGCATTCTTAACTCTTACATCAATATCGGTACTAGTCTATTGAAGGGATCTTCCCTAATGGGTTGTTTTCCTCCCTCACTGCCTGCGGTTCCATAGAAGGTCTATATGGTTTCACCCATTCCTCATGAACTGACCGATCCCTGGATCCTCCCGACCCCTTTAGACATTGACTCTTACAGAGAAAAAATGCCATTGTCACCAGCCGAATTGGCCTACCAAGCCATTCAATCTGCATCCGAATCTCTGGTCACTTTGGTCATGACCAACGGTACCACCTCATCTCCCATAAACGCTCCTTATAACGATCTCCTCAATCAAGTCCTACCATCGAACAAAGTTGTTTGAGAGATCATGTGTTTAGAAGAGCGACCTTGGGAGGAATCTCACCATCATGTTTCATATCTGATTCAAACATGAGGCCTATTCAAATCCTGTCATTTGACGCACCTAAAAGCATTCCCTCGCCTTATAGAATGATCCAAAATTTAGACTCAGAAGGGAACATGGGAAATATTTCAAAGACATTGCTCATTAAAATTTTAGTCAAGACAGACATCGTGGAGAACATCTAGATTGGAGCTGATTGCACTCCTAAGGAAATTGCAAGCTTCACCTGCCTTTTTAAGGAATTTCGCAATGAATTTGCTTGGTTTTACATGGAAATGCCCGGCATAGATCCATCTATTTTCGAGCATGAGATTAAGGTATATGACAATTCCAAGCCTGTCCCCCAAAGGCTTCGACTAGTCCACCCCCACAAAACTGCAGCCATCAAGACAAAGGTGGAAAAATTGTTACGTGTTGGTTTCATCTATCTCGTTCCCTTAACGGAATGGGTTTCCAATCTGGTTCCTGTAGATAAGAAGCAAGGTACCATCTATGTTTGTGTCGACTATCGAGACTTGAAAACTACGTATCCAAAAGATAATTATCTCACACCGTTCATCGACCAAATAATTGATGAATGTGCCAGTTGCAAATCCTTCTCATTTATAGATGGTTTCTCAGGTTTTAACCAGATCGCCATAAAACCGACAAACCAACACAAAACCACCTTCATTTTCCCTTGGGGAATCTTTTCATATCAAAAAATCCCATTCTGTTTAAATAATGTTGGAGGAACATTTCAATGGGTCATGGACTATGCATTCCACGATATCAGACATATTGTTTTGACTTACTTGAACGACCTCCCAACCCATTCCAAGAAGCGAGCTCAACACCTACTTAGGTGAAGGTTCTATAACATGCATATGAATCCACATAAATGCATTTTCTTTGTCAATTTTGGACGCCTACTTGGCTTCATTGTCTCCAAGTACAGGATTAGGATTGATCCCGATAAGGTAAAGGCAATTACTCAATTTCCTGAACCACGATCCATTTTGCAGCTCCAACGTTTGCAAGGGAAAGAAAACTTATAATGACAGTTCATCATAAATTATGTCGAGTTGACGAAAGGCTTTATGCGCCTGTTAAAGGAGTACCATTCTTGTGGGGTGATCAAGCCCAATGATCATTTGATGCCTTGAAAAATGTACTTATATCAGCCCCACTTCTTAGTGCTCCCAACTATGGGTGCGACTTTCTCCTCTATCTAGCAGCCTCACCATCCTCTCTTAGAATGGTGGTGGTCCAAACTCATGATGATCCGAGTGATCATGTGATTTATTATCTATCAAAAGGCTTGGATGGGCCCGAACTCAAATATTCACATGTGGAAAAGTTGTCCTTGGTAGTTGTCTTTGTTGTCAATCGATTCCGACATTATATACTACTACGACAAACTACTGTCATTGCTTTGGAGAATCTCATGAGACACATTTTTTATCGTCAAGTCATTAGAGGAAAATATTCCAAATGGATTGTTATCCTACAACAATTTGATTTGGTTTTCACCACTGCCAAGGCGAAAAAATCCTTAGTCTTCATCGAATTTTTGTCAGACCTTCCCATTGTCGATCCAAATGAGATAGGTCATGATCCTCTCCCACATGAATCTGTCTATCTGATTGACTCTATCGACCCTTGGTATGGTGACATTCTCGTCTACCTCCAAGCACAACGTTTCCATCCTGAACTATCATCAAGTGACCGTTGTCACATTCGCCACCAAACACGACACTATTTAGTGTTGAACAATACTTTATATCATCATGGCACTAATACAATTCTTCAATGTTGCCTCATTCATGAAGAGGCAGAACACGTTTTAAATGACTGCCATGCTGGGGCATGTGGCGGTCATCTTTCTAGCATGTATACTACCCATAAAATTTTATGCACAGGCTATTACTAGCCAATCTTGTTCAAAGATTGTATCAAGGCCATCCAGTAGTGCCACCCTTATCAAATATTTGCAAATAAAATGTGCTCTCCCCTAGCCCTACACACCTAGTTATATCCATTGGCCACTTTTCCAAATGGGGTATCGACTTCGTCACATGCAACCCCATTTCCTTTGCTGAACACAACTACATTATTGTAGCGGTGGACTATTTCATGAAATAGGTCGAATCCCTTCCCACTTTCTAGGATGATGGAGAAACCGCAGTGCTATTCCTGTTCAATTAGGTTATCTATCGTTTCAGTGTGCCCCGCAAGACTGTTACAGACAATGGGTCTCACTTTCATAATCACATGATGTTTGACAGAACATCATTGCTAGGTTTTCACCAGGACCAATTGTCCTTCTACTACCCCCAATCTAATGGCCATGTAGAAGTTGTTAATGGTGTCTTAAAGACCTTAAAATTGTTGTTGAACTTGTTAGCTCCAATCTTCGCAGCCTATCACCAGGGATCAAAATGAGCTCTTACTATGTCTGATTTTCAGAGATGTTTTTCACATGAGTTTTAGTGCAAATCATATTCTAAGTATGTTCATTAGAAGCATCTCAGAAATATCTTTCCAATGGTATATTGCATGCCTGAAACTAGTTCTTGGATCAGAAGATATGATCGAAATGAATGATTGATTCTTGGTTATGCATGTTTTGAGGTCATTTGTTGCACACAGGGATAAGTTTAATACAAAATCCGTTTCTGAAGTAATGGACATAAATTTTACAAAAGTGAAAGAGGTTTTTGTCAATAACGTACCAGATAACAAAAACCTCCTTCCATTTATACACTGGTGTTACTATGTGGGAGATATTCAATGATTCCTGAAGCCTACATTAAAATAAAACAAGTTTTGCATTTGTTTTACTGTTTTAGTCATTGTAGTGCGGCGCCATTTTACAACATATGGAAAGTAATTTTGAGAAACCCAAGGAGTTTTTTTTCAAACATGAGCCATATAAGAAAAACTTCTTTCAGTTTATTCATAGGTGTCGTGAATTGGAATATTTGACTAGATATTTACACCATATTTTTACAGATTTAAATATTTAATGAATTCTTGTTTTAGAGATTATTTTGTGGCACAAATTCCAAGCAAATGGAAATGATTTTCCAAAATTTGAGAGAGGTTTTTTCTCAAACATGATCTTATCTACAAAAACCTCTTTCAGTTTTGTAACAGGTGTTATGGTTCAAGATATACGAGTTCATCTTTGACCCCTATTTTTAGAAATTCAGTCCAAATTTAATTTAATTGTTTCTATCTTTAGGGAGATGGTTGAGCTCAACTCCCTTAGTACAGGGATGAGCTAATTGTATATATTTTATGAATTTCAGAGTGTAATGATTTCAATTTTTGCAGAAAAATGAAGTTGCCTTGGACTGTGCAAAGTTTCTTCCGAATATTATTTTTAATGGAGAACTTTTTGTCTTTTAGATTTGGGATCCATCATAGTGTTTAATGTCCAGCATGAGTTTTTTCTGCTAATTATTGTTACAAAATTATCTAAGGGAAGTGTTAGGAAACCATCCATGCACGATGCTCCTTTCACAATGATTTTGTTGTTAAATGTAGTGGTTATCTTTGCAGAATCTATCCTCTATTAGATGCTCTACTGAGTAACCCGGTGTTTCTTTTTCTTCTAACTCTGCCACTGTATATCCATCCCCTGATTGATGCCTGCAGTGCAGCGGTATTTTTCCTCTTTTCTTCTCTCATTATATCTTTAATCTGGCTAAACATTGCGCTTACTTTACCCCAATTTTGCTAGCAGAAACTAGCCTTGATTCCATAGCCCAATGGTCCCTTCTCTTGTTGTTTTCGACCCTCAACTTTCAATCAAATCCTCATACTTCATAACTAGCTTAGGATTCACTTATTTCAACCACATTTTGTTGGCAAAGAGAGATCCCTCTCTGGTCTGGCAAGGCTAGATGCCAGATCAAAATCTTGGTCTATGGTTAACTCGAAATTGCCTCTTCTCAGCCTTGAGGTTCATTCTGAGTGCTAACATAACTCTTGCCCAGCACTACTGCCAAAGAAGAGCACCTACTATATGTCAATCAACTAGATGAAACCTGTCGAGATGTCAAATTGGCACTCGAAGCCTCAAAACAAAATATGACAAGAAGGTCGAACCTCATTCTTACCAAGAGGGAGATCTTGTTTTACTCTATGATAAAAAACATGACCTCTTGGGGGAAGGAACACTTCAACCCTTATGGCTTGGTCCATATGTCGTCACCAAGGGCCTCTCAAAGGGGGCATATGAACTTCAAGGCTAGGAAGGAATCTCGCTCGATGAGCCCTGAAACGGGCTCTATATGAAAAAGTATTATGCTTAGTACCACACTAAGCATGTTCTTTGTAATTCTATGTATTTATAAGTTTTGCTTCTTTTTTACGTGGCTAAATTTTTTGGTATTTTTTTAGTAGTTGTCTCATACATATTTCTCGTTGTGCAGATTTATTCATTACCCTTAGCATATGTAGGATACACAGATGGTGCCAATCATCACACACGACACATTGCATCAACTACCTGGGTCATTTACACACTTGAATCGAAACTACTTTGTTTCGGGGGAGTCTTTCTTGATACTGCCACCAGCAATATTGCTGACTATATGTCTATAATTTCACTTCTCACTGAAGCATCATCTCGGGACATCTCCAATCTGGTGATCAAGTTAGACTCTCAACTTGTCGTTATGCAATTGACAAATCATTATCACATTCGTAATCCAATCTTGTTCCATCATTATTTAAGGGTGCAAATCTTGGAACATAAATTTGAGTTTATTACATATGAACACATTCCTCGAGAATTTAATGCAATTGCTGATTCATTGGCAAACTATGTGTTAGATTGGAATCTATCTCATTTATTATAGATACATGCATGAAAGTAAATATTTGCACATTTAAGAATTTACCATAAAAACACTTAAAAAACATTTACATCATAAAATACCAAAATAATTGTGTGTGTGTGTGTGTGTGTCGAATACAGTCTTTTACATTAGAAACTTTCCCAAAACTTGGGTGTTTTTAAGTAAAAAATGGCTACTAAGCCTCACTATAAACACCCATTGGCTATACCATGCGCCTGCTAACAGAGTTTACTACTCTTGAAAAAACAAGAGAGTTGTAGCTATCCTCTTAAGAGGAACCAGAAACTGCTCAGGCACACCAAAAATGTGTCGTTGCATGTGAGCAGGGATCTTCCTCATGGGGGGGGGGGGGACATCCATGCTCAAACCTTTGAGGTTCCTCAGAACCTCATGGAGGCTCAGAGCATCACCCCCACTTTTGAGTAGCTGGCCCCCTCACCTCACTTGGCGAGGCTCACCTGCAGGTCGCACCAATGCCACATCTATGTCAAGCAAAAAGCTTCATGTTAGTACTTGTGCACCCATAAAATAAACAAAAACATTACATAAACATTCAAAAGCTCAAAAATAATCTAAGTACTCTAAAAAACCTTCTTACCTTGAGGCCCCCTGTTTGTACCAAGCGGCAATATCAAGTCAGGATCACATGAAAAGTCCATGTCCTCGTAGGCATAGTCATATATCATCATGATCTAACCACTGAACCATTCGAAGAAATCTTCTTCAAAAAAATACCAGATTGGTCCCCCTTCAATGCAAGGATCAAGAGATGTCCATCGCCTTTGCCTAGGCTCTCTCAAATCAAGTGGACATAAACTCATTCATAGTTGCATAACTGGCACACTCTCAAGTATGAAGGATACAATGAGAGTACCATACCCAAAACTTTGTTGGGTCAGAGTCTTACATGCAGTCAACTCCGCCTTCAGTTGATGAAGCATCACCTCACACCAGTTGAAGATTTGTGGCTGGACACAATCAATGGCAAGCAATAGTTGGGCCTTTGTCACAACATGGGGACTCTTATACCCCACCAAGTGCATAATCATCCATAATATGGCCCTCATAGACCTAGATCTGATCCACTCTATAGGGACCCTTTTGCTCACAAGTCCGCTCTCAGGGATACAATATACCCATATCAGCTCTAAGTTGGATCGGGGATCGGGCCTACCACCAGTCAAGTTTTCTTGTGCCCCTCTGCATGACAAACCAGTCAAAAAATAGATGTCATCTCTGTCGATCGCAAGCTCATGGTCCCCAATCCTGAACACCCCTTGGTGTTCATCCCAACACTGAATGATCCATCTTAAAAGTTCCTTCTGACCTTTCATTAGGTCAATCTTTGCATATTTCATCAAAACACATCGGCGCAATGCAAGTATGCAATCTTGATCATTTCACATAAGTAATTCATGTCGATCATGGGTCCGTTCCCTCCATAAACTAGTCATGATGGATCAAAACCTGCTCAAATCAACCCAAAAATCAGTGCAAATGGGGTAAAAATGCTTGGGAATTCACTTGCAAGGATTTTAGAATGTGACCTCATGCATTAATGCCCCCCCCTTATGGAAATTAGGGTGGACCAACACCCCCCTCTAGGTAGTGAAGGGTGTTTAACGCCCCTCTAGACCTGGAGGGGGGCAATAGTCGCATTTAATGACCTAGGGCCTCCCCAAAGTCCAAAAATCTACCCCAAATGCAACTAAGAAAAGGTTAAATAATGTAGGATAAAGGTTTTGACATCTACCTAGGATAGACGACAAGTCGAATGGTCGCTTGGATTGCTCGCAATCATCTGTGGAAGATTTGCTCCTCTTTAGCTCCAGAATACTCTCACAACACTAAAATGATGCAAATGGTGAAAGTGGAGGCTCAAAAACTCCCTTATAGTCACTCTGGAGGTATGACTTATCTTAATTAAAGTCATTAAAGTAGAAGTAGTTCATTTCCTATGTTATTTATCAGGCACCATATCAACATATTGTTGAAAATTACTCATGTTTTGATGAAAGGGCTTTCAGGGCTAAATTGCATAATTGCCCATGTTTGATTCTCTATGAGTGCTTTCTTTTATGGGATCTTTTCTCACTCTTGAACAGAAAAATCCCCAAGTTTTTCGTCATCGAGCTCATTAAACTCCTACGATGACGATATGAGTGCTTTCTTTTTTGGGACTCTTTCTTGCTCTTAAATTGAAAAATCCCCAAGTTTTTCCCTTCTTCGGGCTTGTTAAATCTACAAAGAATAAATGAGAAGTTCTTTTACCTCTTTTTCCTCACTCATTAAACTAAAAAAGATACCTCGATTTTTCTTCATTTGACTCGTTAAAATTTGAGGAAGATCTATTGATTTCGTCGTTGTGTGACTCATTAAACTTTCATGACGAATATCGATTTTACTCCATCTCCTCGTACTTGTAAAAAAATGAGGCAAACATCTATTGACCGTAGGTTTATCTCTTTATCCGGGCTCAGTAGATTAACTTACAGAAAATGAACCTTTTCAGGTATACTATTAAACCTTTGTCGCATCCGGTTAAAAACTATGACAAAGGGACCACCCTGGAGTCGTTTTTTAAGATATTTTCAGACTCTCGAAATATGAAAAGACCAGCGAGTTTACCCATTCAGACTCATTAAACTAAATAGATGAGGAATGGAGTCACTCTTTATGATCTTTTTAGACTCTTGAAATATGAAAATACCAATGAGTTTACCCATCTGGACTCACTAAATTAATCAGATGGGGAAAGTGGACAATACAATTGCTTTATGTCAGTATTTTGAAAAGATTTTTTTGGCATCAGTCGCTCCATTGAGCATGGCACTCCCTTAGCAAAAACTTCCTTGTGATGGCCTCTCAATATGAACCTTACCATCCTATGAGTTTAGCCTATATACCCCGATGCTCTTGCATCTTTGTATCCTAACACTCTTTGGTGATCATGAGTTTAGTGTTGCATGGTTAAAACCTTTGTGTCATGCCTCCTATTGTTCAAGGGAAAACCTTTATCTTATGTTTCCTCCATCAAACCTTCAAGCATATTCTTCCATCATTCCCTCTGTCGATTTGAGCCAATGCTCAAACTATTCTTCAAAAAATAATCATTCTTGTTCCATTTCATGTCGATTGATGTAGGACACATTATTGGCTACCTTTCGACAGGTCTCTTCCTATCGACTTCAACACTATCTAGGAAGAAGACCCAGAAACACTTCAGTTCCTTGGAACTTGCAGACATCAGTGGTAGGTTACCTTGTGTTTGTTAAGGGGTTTTCATTATTGGCTCCTGGTTAAACGAATCTATGAGTGTTCGATGACAAAAGCATTATTCACACTCACTAGATTGTACTGTGCATCTTGGAGACCATCACCATTATCGGTGGCCATCCTCGCATCTATTAATAGTCTCCATTATTGACTAGTAATCAGACGATTTCGTACATGTTCAACCTCAACACCTTTATTCACATGTATTGAAATATGTTGTTAAGGTGAAGCAGAAATCAAGACCTTGGGTAGAGGCTTACATCACTCAGCCTTGTTCCCTCTCCCAAGTTGTGTATATTATTTTCTGGAGACAACTCATGAGAATGATCTTATTATGACACAAGTTATGCATTGTGCTTATCGGTAGACACAATCATCATATCTCTTTGTTGAAAAATCACTCTGACGTTGCTACTGAGACTGGGAATGCCCAACTCAAGACATGATTTTAGATTTTATATGTGTGTGTGTGTGTGTGTGTGTGTTGTATCAAGTTTCTCGTATTCCTAAAGCTTTGATCTTCTCTCTCTTTTTTTCCAAAGAAAGCGACAGTTATATAAAGTATTTCGGGCAGCGTCTCTGCCTCTGATCTCACACTTTAGGGGGCATCTGTTACACAGGAAAATAACCTCCTCACCAGCTCAGAGGAGAAAGGCAAGATGACTGAAAGACTAACCAAGTTCACAAGCCTACTTGTCAAGCTAACGCTCCCCGGGAACTAGAAACCTGCTTTATAAAGCTTCCTAGCCATGCATCAGGTGTGTTAGTGCCTAGGGTAACTCGGTTTGTTGTGTCGGGAAGAGCGTCAGTCAACCTAAATGAGTTTCTATGAGTCAAAGGAACAATTTGACCGAGAAATATCCCTATATTCACTCCTATGTCAGCTCATAAAAGTAGGGAAACATCCAGATTCAACCTATTTGGAGGAATTACTATTCCTAATAGAGTCTCAAAATGGGGAAAGAGCATAAAAGCATGGAAACATCTCTACTTTTGCCCAAAGGAACTCATGAAGGACTTGGCAAGGCTTATCCTCTCATGCTATATATGTGAGGCTAGTGCCATTGTGGAAGGGGTCGATACATTTGAAAGGATTTCCTATTTGACTGTCGAAGCTAGTATCCGACAAAGGTAGTAGAAGAGGTTAAGAAGGAAGAGAGAGAGAAGCTGGAGGAGTAAGGGAAGGTTAATACAACTGATGGTTGTAATCACCCTTTTTTATCATTAATATAGACCCACAATTGTGTTGTCCACTCCATGGCATTGGTATGATAATTAGTTTACATGTCTATGCAATGTCGTTATTATGAGTGGCTTAGATGCATGTAATTAGATATCTTTATATGTTCGTGCATTGATTTGCAAAGTTATATGTTGTGATATTACGCCTTGTCTTGTCTATGTGCATGTTTTGATCTTTGAGCTAGCTAAGGGGTCTTCCACTCTACTACTTTGCGTTCTCCAGCAACACCACACCAAGACTTGAGGTAATAAGTCCTTCTTCCTACTTTGATTCTCATTTGACTAACATGGATATGCATGTATGTTTGTGCTAGTTGTAGCTAATATGATAGTCTGCCAAGGATCCTGGGAAGATCCTTGAGGGTATCTCCATCACCAAACACCCGTGCATTAATCCCTATAGCAATTCCAAGTTGAATGGTGGGAAAAACATCCTAGTGGGTGTCACTTTAGTGTATTATAGCTAAGGAAATTGGCAAAGGCATTGGTAAAAGGAAAGAGGGGTTAATTGACATTTATTATGAAAATAAAGGAAAATAGGAGAAAAGGGAGATGAAAAGCCACAAGTTTGCATGAGAGAGAAATTGAAGGGAAAATAGAGGAAAATGAAGAAAATAGAGGCCTCGATAATAAAAAGGCTTTTGAGGATCAATTCACAACCTTTTATTAGTTTGGCTTTGGAATTAGTTTTAGAGAGAGAAGATCACTAAGAGGAGAAAGCAAGCAAGGAAAGCAAAAGACAAGCAAGGAAGGTTGGATCAAGTAGCTTTAGCAGGAGGACTTTGCAGATAACAGGTTGAATGTGTGATTTATTAGCTGAAGTGTGAATGCATAGTACATGCATTTGTTCATTTGGTTCATTTTTTATCATTGGCATGGGTTTTACCTAGTTTGACAATGATTTCATCCTTTCCTTGCCATTTCCAGATAACCATGGTGTGGTGGGATTATTTTATGGTTGTGCTTTGGATTGCCATAAGGCTTTGGAACCAGGTGAGGTGGTCTCAAGAAAATTCCCAAGGGTTTGGGCGGAGGTGGTTTAATCTCTGGGAATCCCTTAAAAAATGGGTAGAGACAAGAAAATCCCCAAGGTAATGGTGAAGAAACTGTTGACAATAATACTGAGAGGGGGGGTGAATCAGTATTATCAAATTCTTTTACCAAATCTTTCTTATTTATACTTTGAATTATTTTTGCATACCAATACCATAAATCATGAGCATGAACAAGAAAATCAGACAGTCACATCAAAGAACACCAGATATAAGGTGGAAACCCAATGTGGGTGAAAACCACCTGCTGCAATATGTCTCTATCTTCTTCCAAATTAGAAACTCCTTTTACAATGGTCTTGTACTGGTGCAGTCCTTTACCAGTACACAGGCTGCAACCTGCTGAGAGCTTCAACTCTCTCTCGTTTTCCAGTCTCTCTTGAAAGGGAGCTACAACCCCCTACTTCTTTTCAAGGACCACTTTTCATAAATTTTCAAACTGG
>APFE031473453.1:29450-41281 GCA_000404065.3 Pinus taeda
TCTTTTCAAATATATAATAATTTTCGCATAGCATTTTACAGATAAACTTACCACTAACCATGACAATGAGCAGTTTGCATGGTAAATATTATATGACAACGAAAACATGGTGATTTGATAGTGGATAATTTGCATGGAAAATATTACCATGACAATGACAACTTGGCGATTTGTATAAAAAAGTGTACAAACACAACAACACTGACATATTCAATATTGCCTCAGTGACTTTGTGGTCCTCACCTCGAGGGACCAAGCAAGGTTGCTGAAGCCCTTGACTGACTCTCTTCCTTTGTGTCACTCATGACTCTCTCTCATTAGTTAACCTCTAGTTATAAAAGAAGCACTAAAATCACTTAGGATAGGATATTTTTTTTGAAATTGATAAAATATATGTTTTAAATATTATTCGATAATTGTTGATATTGAATTTATATAATAAACCAAAAAAAATTCATGTCCACTCTAATAGTTTAATATACCTTGTGATAATCCGGTCTTGCTTACTGTCAGTAGCTACCCATAAAAATTCATAACGTACCTTGTGATAATCTAAGGTTGATATTCGGTCTTACTTACTGTCAGTAGCTACCCATAAAAATCCATAACGTACCTTGTGATAATCTAAGGTTGATATTCGGTCCTACTGACTGTCACTAGCTACCCATAAAAATCCGTAAGGTACCTTGTGATAATCTAAGGTTGATATTCGGTCTTACTTACTGTCAGTAGCCACCCATAAAAATCCGTAATGTACCTTGTGATAATCTAAGGTTGATATTCGGTCTTACTGAGTCACTGACTGTCAGTAGCTACCCATAAAAATCCGTAATGTACCTTGTGATAATCTAAGGTTGATATTCGGTCTTACTTACTGTCAGTAGCTACCCATAAAAATCCAAAGGATGATGTCTGTCTTCATCATGTTCTTTTTCTCAACATCTTCTCATTCTTTTCTGTCCAGTTCATTTTCTCTCATTTTCCTCTTTTTTTTTCTCTCACGAAACGATGAAACGACTTTAAGATGTGTACTACTTCTCTGTATTATTTTTCCCAAATTTCTCTCTCATTTCTCTCGCCACTTTTTCGATCAACCTTTTCCCTTTCTTTTCGCCCGGTTCCTTTTCTCCAATTTTTCCCCTTTTTCTCTCACGAAACGACTTTGTGATGTATACTACTCTGTATAAAATTTATTATAATTTGTTTTGTTATTACTTTGCTTTTAGTTTAGTTGATAGGTGATTTTCATGGACATAATTTATGTGACACATTTTCATGGGGATCTTTATGTAAATTGCATTGCAGATTCTTTGTAAGGGTCTAGAGGGATCATTATTTGACCGGTCTCCAATTCTTCCCCTTTTTCTCTCTCGAAACGACTTTATGATGTGTCCTACTTCTCTGTATTATTTTCTCGAAAGCAGAATCAAGTCACCAAAGGGTGGATAATATGCAGTACTCCATGGACTGGATAATGACCGCTGCAAACTTTAGGTTGCACAAAACCTCCGAAAAAGTCGATCATCGTTCAGCGCAGGCAATGGATAGATCAAACTACTTATTCGTGATTGCTGGACAGAGGCACGAAATAAGACCATAATAGAAAAGTGCAATAAATGGGCAGTCGACGGCAAAGAACAACATATACCAGTTACGTGTGAGGTACAATTTAGTGATCGTTAGATTTGAATTATTAGAGTAGTGAATGCATAAACTTAAATTTTCTTAATTTATTTATTTATTACTTATTTTTCAAATGGAATTGAAATTTTTTAAAGAGGAATGGAAAATAAAACAATTTTTAAATTACTAAAATTAAATTGAAAACCTAAGGACTGTATTTATTAATTAATAGTATTAAATTAAATATTGAATTTGGATTTATTAAATATTGAAGTTTAGGATTTATAGGTATTTGGTAGGAGTGAAAATCAATTTTTTTTATATTGGATTAGTAGTAATTTGAGGTGGAATGGTTTACTTTGAATAATAAAGAGGAATAAACCTATAATAACTAATAATGATTATCCTCACTACTAATTTCACTTCACTAGATTATATTAGATGAATAATAATTTCAAGTGAAGTCAGTTTACCTTAATAATAAAGAAGAAACAGTCAATAACAACTAATAAAGACTATTCCCACTCCTAATTTTACTTCACTAATTTATTATTATCTACTTCACTGGATTCTATAACAACTAATAGAGAATATTCCCACTCCTAATTTTACTTCACTAGATTATTATTATCTACTTCACTGGATTATAAGATTATAATAGAGTTTAAAATAATAACCTACTTCACTGGATTATAACATTATAATACAGTTTAAAAAGAGAAGAAGAAGTGAACAGCTAGCAGTCTTAAAGCGAATATAAAAATATGCCAGCCCAATATAAAATATGAATTTCTCAGTACTTAACTTACTCCTTAACTCATGTGACTAACTCAAATATGAAATATGCTTGTGCACGTGGTAAATATATATCACTGTGATTTTTAGTTTTATTTATTATGCAGATTAGCCGGGACAACAATGCAGTGCCTCCAGATGTAGTGACGGGCGAAGTAACTACAACTGTAGGAGCAGAAAATGGCAACAACGCAAATGTAGCTGATGGCGAAGAAAACGAACCCAGTTATGGAGAAGCTTTAGAGACCCTTGTCGATACGATTGGAGGAGAAATGGAAGCCGCGGAACAAAGTGGGGGCGATAATAACTGTTAGCTTGTCTAAAGTCAAAGAGTCTCATGTGTTGGCAACCTTGCATGTCACGTCTTTGAGGTTGTAATTTTGTAGGCTTTCCATGTCTGGTCTCTCAGGTTGTAATTTAGTAGCTTTTCCTCAAAACCAACTGCAACGTGAATGAACGGATTCTGTCTCAGTTTGTCTACTCTTAATAGAAGATGAAATTGGATGAAAGTTTACATGTCATTATATTCTTTTTTTCATTAAAAAAATACGATACTCTTTAGTATTAAAGGTAGTATATACATTACAAGTAGTATAAACAGCAACTTATAATATCATCCTTACCATCTTTGGTTTACTCGTGTCTTTATATTTATTGAAATAGTTTTTATTATTTTAATTTAATGATTGGTTTCTACCATCAACTCTTTTCTGTTAAAAGAAATTATATTTTATGGATAAGGGAAATTTAGGAATAATTTTTTTTCCTAAAAACAAATTATTTTTAAATAATTAAAAATACCGACTCAATGTAATAATATAAAATTATATTTTTGAATAAAAAATTTATTTGTAAAATTTCAAATTTTATTGTATATGTTAATTATAAAAGATATTAATAATTCCATATAGATATGATTTTTAATTGTATTAAGGTTTTTTATTTGGTTTTTTTTTATCTATTAAGATTGGATGTTATTAGTAAGTAGATAATCTCATTAGAGGTATTTTTAAATTATTTTTAATTGGCAAAGAGATAATCTCCCTTTGACATTAGGAAATAGGGTAAGACCCAATTCCTAAAAGAATTTAGTAGGAGTAGAAATTTACCTTATTACATGCCACCTATGGGTTATTATATGTGGCTAGGCAATTCACATTATTATTAATCATCTTATTTCCTTTACCGCTTCATTACTTAGCTCTAAATCTGGCTTGGGGGTGGTTAACTACAAGAAAGAGTAGCAGTGAAGTTGGCCTATGGTTGAGAGGAGAGTTGAGGTGCCTCTCTTAAATGCCAGTCATACAACTACTAAGATAAGTTGCTTGCTTGCATCTTATACATGTTGGTGCAATATAAATGATGATTAATGTTAGCACATGATAATGGGTGTATCAACATTATCAAGGAAGGATATGTATTCATGTGTATTGTATTGCAGTGGTTTGTGAATGATTATCATGGTTATAAGGGGCTTGAAAATCCCTATGATGTTGATATGCATTTGAATATCATATTTACTTACATGCATATGTTGATTGTTTGACATGACTAGTTGAGTGTGGTTTTGTGTGAATTTATAGTATATTTTATGTGTGAATATTGCATAAAAGTTATTGAAATCTTGTAGTTAGTGTTGTGAATCATTGTTTACTAAATCCCATTAAATTGTTGTGGTGGGTGCAATCCATTGGTTATATGTTATAATGGGGATGGAGTCTCCATGTCTTAGAGCTAATTGGATCTATTGTTAAAGTGCTCATTATGGCATATCAAGATATTATATGCAGCTTACGTTACTTATAATGGCCATTTCCTTAGTTCTAACCACTGTCTAATACCAAGGTCTTGCATCGCATATGCTATGGATGGCTATGCAGGTTGTTGAAGTCTTTGAGATTTTAAGTTTGGGCTTGCATAGAGAAATCCTATAGTCGAGGTGAATGAACCTTGATAATTGTTTAAGGAAGAACTGTAAAGCCATGAATACATTGAGGTAATGGAGTGCAGGATGGAAAAATGTTCGTCCCCTATTGCCAAATTTGTTGTTGCGTCAATGAGGTGTGACAAGGGGTTCTTCTAAGTAGGGCACATTGACACTCTTGACAGACGGTGCACCAATAAACCCTCTCCATCATTAAACGTAAGAGTATAGCTTTACACAGAGGTCAGGGATCCGACAGGACCCTGAACTCAAGTTGAGGTGGCAAATGCCATGTGAGACACGAATGATGTGTACTCATGATGTGGTAGAGTTTTCCATGTGGCACACTAACAACATGGCACGTGGCATGTAAATATGGCATCTTGTTGGGCCAAGTGATTGATTTATTGGTGACATGAAATACCCTCGTAGAATGCCACATGGCTGGATGATGTCACCCTAATGTCAAGTGTGATGTGAGTAGGGTGCCGACGAAACAAGTGACATGGAAGTTAGATTGACATGGAACTAGAGGACACATGGTAGTCGCTAGTCGTGCCACTTGACTTGAGGTTGTAATGCGACAATAACATGGTGGATCACAAGGCTGGGGGCCACGTTGTCATTGAGCGCGGGACGGTGGAGTAAAATATGTACTTCCCTTTTTATAATGGGCCACAAAGTTGATAGAACGCGTGGAAGAGATAGAAGGCTCGTAATGAATATTATATCCATTACCTAACAATGTTTTTTAGGTCGCACTATGGACGATAAGAATAAATACACCAATAGATGAGGGCATGGTTTGACAAGAGTGTTAGAGGGGAACCTCTCTATTAGTTGATGAGAGTAAGTCCACCACATTGTTGTGTTTCATAGTAGAATGTTCTCAGCGGTTAAAGTGTTGCCGCGATGGAATAATGGCGTGGTGGCACCATGACATGACAGGAACCATGTTGGACCTCGTGTGAGGTGGCAATGCAATGTGGGAGCCACGTGGCTAATCCTTGCTGATGTGGCAAGGTGAATGAGGCCCAAACTTTGAATTGAAATAAATTTTGATTTAGGTATCACACTGAGGAAAAATACATATCGCCAAAAGTCTCTTAACGAAATTCTGATAACTTTAGGGAGGGAGCGTTACAACTTACTATTAGTTTGTAACCATAAAGTGCTTATGATCTAAACTTTTAGTTGGACTTCTTATTTTCAAGTAAACAACGATGTTAACATCTTCAACTCAAAAGGAAATGGTAGGATTTTTGTCTTTTCACATCCTCCATGCACATTCTACCATGGTTCTATTCTTCACTTAACTACTCCATTATGTTATGGCGTATATGGTATTGCATATTGTTGTACAATTCCATCAGATCTACAATACTTGATGAATTCTTTTGAAATATATTCCTCCCCCTCCTTATTCTGATCAGAGCATCTTGATATATTTTTCTATTTTCTTTTCAACCAAATTTTTGAGCTCTTTAAAATATTCAAATATAGAACTCTTCTTCCTCATGAAGTATACCCATCTATGTTTTGTACAATGTTAAATAAATATCAAGAAGTAATATGATCAACCTAAAGATCTAGATTTTGTAGGATCACATACATCTATATGCACAAGTTCTAGAACATCCCTTTTCCTTTTGTCTATATGAGTAGGGAACTCTTCCCTATGCATCTTCCTTAGCGCACAACCTTCACATGCATAATATTCATTATTGAGTATTGGAATCCGTTCTACTATTCCCCAGTTTTGAAGTAGTAACAGATCATAATAATTAATGTGGTCGTACCTTTAATGCCAAAGATATTTTTTTGACATGGTCGTGGATGACAATGCTTGATAACTTTCGGTTGTCACATTAAGCTTATATAAACCTCTGATTATTCCTATTTCAATGACCTTGAAGTGATCCTCCATATCTTTCACCACATAATGTGAATTTACTATTTTTACCTTCAAGCATTCATCTATTTTTTTTTAATAAATCGAAGATATCTGTTAATTATGGAAAGTGGTACATCCTTGAGAGTTTTTTAAAAACATGCCACTGAACTCATTCTTATAGGACTTGTTGGCCAGGCGGTAAAGACAATCTTTTTTTACCAAAATAGCAAAAAACTCCTATTCTGCAAACTGATTGCCCAAATTTCCATATCTTTCACCACATAATGTGAATTTACTAATTCTACCTTCAAGCATTGATTTTTTTTTTTTTATAAATCGAAGATATCTATTAATTATGGAAAATGGTACATCCCTGAGAGTTTTTAAAAACATGCCACCGAACTCATTCTTACCAGACTTGTTGGCTAGGCGGTAACGACAAAAAACTTTTGACCAAAATAGAAAAAAACTCCTATTCTGCAAACTGATTGTCATGGTCATGGATGACAATGCTTGATAACTTTCGGTTGTCACATTAAGCATATACAAATCCTCTGATTCTTCCTGTTTTAATGACCTTGAAGTGATCATGCATATCTTTCACTACATAATGTGAATTTACTAGTTCTACCTTCAAGCATTGATCTATTTTTTTATAAATCGAAGATATCTATTAATTATGGAAAATGGTACATCCTTGAGAGTTTTTTAAAAACATGCCACCGAACTCATTCTTATCGAACTTGTTGGCCAAGTGGTAAAGCCAAAACGCTTTTGACCAAAATAGCAAAAACCTCCTATTCTGGCTTACTTTTGAACGGTGTTTTTCCTTTTTCCATAGTGTCAAATTAGAACTTTGAGGTTTAAGGTTCCTTCAAATTTCTTCCTCCTGCATGAGTATACTTACAAAATCATCAAAAGTGGTAGTCTTCACCCTTGTTGCAAGACCTGTGATGAACATATCATACTCATGTAACATTTTATTTAAGGTGATATTAACTAGGTCAGTGCTAGATATTGCCTCACCTATATCTCCAAGTTTTACTTTTAATGTCCTTTAATATTGAAATAAAAAGAATGATGCTTTCATTTACTTCCATTTAATAGAAAGTAGCTTACTCCTCAGGGACATGAGTCAATTTGTATTCTTTGACTCATACAAATACTTGAGCATTGTCTAGGCCTCATCTAATGTCTTGCAATATCTGATATGTGGTATAATGTTTTCTTTAACAAACATTATCAACAACGCTTTCTCCTTAGTCTCTCACTTCTCCCAAAATTGCATTGATGCAGTTGTAGCTCCTGCAGCTACCTTTGTCTACACTTCATTGCCACTTAATATTAACTGACCTATTTGAACCTAATTTTTGGACTATTTAGTAAACCTAACTTTCATAGCAAGTATCTCCAAATTATAGTGAACCAAAGTATGGAATTTCTACCATATGTACATAGAGATTGCATCTTTGTTCCCTCAAAATTTCATACTTTAAAACGTCTCACGAAATATCATAACAATAATGTTAAGCAAACTTATTTGAATAAATTGTTTGGAGCATTCAAGAACCCTAACTTCCTCAAAACATATCTCCAATATTACATCTAACTAAAGTATAAAATTTATATCATAGGTACATTAATATATCCGTTTTATCTTCTAGAAGTTTCATGGTCTTAAACATCCCAAAAAAATGTTCTACAAAAAATTACAAGCTATCCTATTTGAAGTAGATTTTAGGAGCATTCAAAAACCCTAATTTCCTCAAATAATATCTCCAAAATCATAGAGAAACAATATTTGAATTTTATTGCATAGCTATAGGATGATTCCCCTTTATCTCCTCCAAGGTTCATTGTCTAAAACATCCCAAATTAAAATTTATAGTTAAAATTCCAAATTAACTTGTTTGAAGAAAAATTTAGGATCATTCACAAACCTTAACTTCCTTAGAGCATATCCTTGAAATTATAAAGAATAAAAGTATAAAATTTATGGTATAGATACATTAATATCTCCCCTATATAGACTCCTGTAGATTTCATGATTTGAACCATCTAGAAATAAAATTTATAGCAAAAGTTCCACCATGACCTATTTGAAGCATATTTATTGAGCATTAAGGAACACTAAATTTGCAAACAATGTGTTCTTGACCGTTTTTAACAAACCCTTATGGATGAACAATATATTCTTCTTCTTTTAGTTTCTCATTCAAAAGAAAAACATAACATCTTGTTGATGTAGTTTCCATTTACGTTTCGTAACTAAAGCAATCATTAGTCTAATTGTATTTAACGTAGCTATAGGTGCAAAAGTTTCTTGATAGTAAATTCCCCCTTTCTATGAGTAACCTTTTGCAACCATCCTGGCCTTATATTTGTCTATACTTCTACCAACTTTAAATTTGGGGTTGAACAACTATTTGGATCCTGTGTGTACTTTATGTTAAAGAAATTCATTTAATTCCCAAGTATCATTTTTCATTATGGACTCATATTCTTCTGTCATTGCATCTCTCCATTATTTATGTTCATTAGCTTATTCAAACTTCAAAATTTCTATGAAATTAATTACTCTAGTCATTAAGGCATAAAATTTAAATTTTACTATTAGATAATTTTGACGATATGACCTTCTTGGCACTTCTGTAACAGCCCTTGTTTGATTTTCATGTAAATAGCTTATAGGACCAAGGTCATGGGACACGTATTCGAAGATGAATGGTGGGCAAAACATCCTAGTGGGTGTCACTTTCGGTTTATTTATGGCTATAGAAATTGGCAAAGGAAAAGTGGCATTAATTGACATTTATTTATGAAAATAAAGGAAAACTAGGAGAAAAGGGAGGTGAAGAGTCATAGATTTGCATGAGGAGGAAATTGAAGGGAAAATGAAGGAAAATGAAGAAAATAGAGGTCTCAATGATAAAAAGGCTTAGGAGGATCAGTTCATGGTTTTTTGTTAGTTTTATATTTGAGGCTCTCTTCTATTCTCTCACTCTCTCATACTCTTGCACAGAGAGTATGTTGATTAGTGGTTGTCATTGATGTCAACCCAAGCAGCACCAGGTGCTAGCCCAATCTTTCATGGGAATTTTGACCTGACAAATTACTCTATTATAAGTCAAGGATATTCTAAATGGATTCTAATCATCGATATATTTTCGTTGATATATGACATGCCACATAATTCTTCACAGTTCGAGAGATATTCGTGTTTGAGGTTAGTAACCCCAGTTAATCGACTAAAACACTATGGGGTTGTGGCATGAAACTCATAATTGGTTGTGGTAATTGAATATTCAATAATTAATAATTTTTTTTTTGCTCCTAAAATCCATCCAAACTTCAACTGTTGAGGACTCTCTCAGCTCAAGACATTCATATAAATAGTGACCCTCATATCCTCCTCTAGTAAGGGTTTTGTGGCTTCAAATAGGCCATTGTGAAGTTTTCGCTATAACATTTCTTCTGAAAATATTCAGAATATGAAATTAAAACCCATTGAGACGAAATAGTGATGAACCTCCTGACGAAATGTTAGATCTTGGTTCGCTATATTTCCGGATATATGATCTGAAGAAGTTAGGGTTTTTGCAGGCTCCTGAATTCCATGTCAAACATACGACGTTAGGAAACTCATCATAACTTTCTCTCTGAGGATTGGATTCAAATTTCGTAAATAGTGACAGAAATAAAACTAACTTTAGTTTATTGGGTATCGTTTTTAGGGTTGAAGGTGGCAACAGTGACACATGGCACTTCGTAGAAATTCAATCTACTGAACCAGTCTATAATAAGGTCATCACGGGATAATGGGCATAACTCTTTCTTGAAGAATCAAATATTGATCAAACTGATGGGGTTGGAAAGAGGACTCATAGGGATACCAAAAGGCGAAATTTAATTTCTTGGAGATCCGAAATTATATAGATACAACAAATTCAATATTGATCTCCTAGAAGGCAAGAAAAAGCATGCATTCAAGGATCACTGCAATAATGACCACACATCAACAGTCAATGGTAAGTATCCTACAACAAGGTATGTATGATAAGTGTTTACATTTGAATTTTGAGTATCATCTCTGACATATGGTTTTTTAGTAAAACACAAGTATATACAAGGTCTCGAGTATATCTCTATGTCTCTATATGTTACAATTATTTTTGATACAACATTTTGAATGTCCTATTCTTGATACTACACATTTGATGCCATATATTCTTGATGCTACACCAAGTCTACTAAATCTATATGATGTTGTAAGTACATGTTACTTATCTTGTCATAGTTTATGGAATGGTCTCTGTTGTTGTACTTAGAATTTTTTCCTTCACAAGTCTAGGGTCTATCAATAGTTTTTATTGTATATATCTTTAGGTCATTTTGGATATAGTCTTGCATAGAGTCCAAGCCTATATCAAGAGTGGGAGTCTTTGTCTACTACTGAAAAAAGTCAACAACAAAAGTGACAACCACACTTTAGGTATGCATTGTAATTTTAATTTGTATTTATTCATTATTATGCACTTACATGTGTTTTGTAGGCGGGGGTAACTTGAAGGGTATTTTGTTTTGTTTTGGGATTGGTTTCGTCGGGAAAATTTTGCATTCAGGTATCAGAAGATTCAAGCGTAAACATAATGAAATAATTCAAGAGCATAAGTATCAAATCAAAAGATGCATTGTAGTGGGACATCCTTCAAGACATGATAGCCATCGAGATATTGTGAAGTATTGTAAAGGCCAAGAGTCATCATTGTAAAGTTGTAAAAGAGTCATGATTGTAAAAGAGTCATTTGTAAAAGAGTTGTCATTGTAAAGTTGTAAAAGAGTCATTTGAAAAAGAGTCATTATTGTAAACATTGTAAAAGAGTCATTTGTGAAAGAGCCATTCTGCCAAGAGTCAAAGAGGTAGTGCTGGGAGGTATAGGAGTCATTGTTGGGATGGTGTCATGGTTGGGCCGCAGGTCATAGAGTGATTGGGTTATTGGTCAAGTACACGAAAATTATTGTACATCTTATTGTATCATGGATTATTGTCCCTAGTTTGGGAATCCACATTCTTGTCTTATTTTAGTCATCATATGGTGGCAGTGAGATGCTAGGCAGGTGTATGAAGTCACCTACAAGTTGGGGTCTACGAACACTTCAAGTGGTAGGGTGGTTCTAGGGCGAGTTGTGGCTCGCTAGGGTGTTGGGGCATCCATTCAGTTGATTACTGAAGAAACCAGGGTGTTGGGGTGTCCTTCCAGTGGGAGTTGGAGAATAATGTTTTTCTAGAATTCTAGGAAGTTGTTACTTTCATTTCAGTTGGGACTGAAGATTAAAGAATTTATTAGAAAAGTGTTCGGTGTGTTACACTAAAATTTGTCACCATGACTATCTGCAGTTAGTATGGCTCCATCAACAGTCATACTATCCTCCTTGTCAAGCCTTATACCTCTGCTCTCCATGTCAAAGTTCAAGAAAGAGAGAAAGTCATTAAAAATCATGTTTATCTCTTGGTACGCAGGATCTCTCTACCTTGCCTGCGTGTACGCATCCCAAGCTCATTGTACCTGCGTACTTGTACGCTCTGTAAGTCAA
>APFE031473453.1:45856-59436 GCA_000404065.3 Pinus taeda
GGCATTTTACATATAAATTATCACTAACAATGACAATGAGCAATTTGCATGGAAAATATTATATAACTTTATGGCAGAAAAATTTGTGGTGAAATCTTCATTTGTGTTATTTCAACTAGTTTTTTGATTGTATATATAGATTCAATACTATTAAAAACCCTTATGGCACTTCTATTATGCAGGGGTTACCCATCAAACTAGTGATTTTAATAAATTCTAGTCAGATTTTAGAGAAATTAGACCGGAAAAATCCACCTAAAAAACTTCCAAAAGATCAAACTAAAAACAACTCCATTTAAAAATAAGTAATTTACATGGAGAATATTACCATGACAATGACAACTTGGCGATTTGTATAAAAAAGTGTACAAACATGACACTGACATATTCAATATTGCCTATTTCCATCTTCCAAGCGTCGAAAGTGACTTTGTGGTCGTCACGTCGAGGGACCAAGCAAGGTTGGTGAAGCCTTTGACTTTGACTCTCTTCCTTAGTGTCACTCATGATTTTCTCTCTCATAACTTAGCCTTTAGTTATAAAAGAAGCACTAAAATTACTTAGGATAGGATATTTTTTTGAAAATAATAAAAGATATGTTTTAAGTATTATTCGATAATTGTTGATATTGAATTTATATAATAAACAAAAAAAATCCTGTCCACTCTAATAGTTTAATGTACCTTGTGATAATCTATGGTTGATATTCAGTCTTTTTCCCAACATCTTCCCATTCTTTTCTGTCCAGTTGCTTTTCTCTCATTTTTCCCCTTGTTTTCTCTCACGAAACGACTTTAGGATGCGTACTACTTCTCTGTATTATTTTCACTAAGACCTTTTCCACAATATTCTCGAACATTTCCCGTTCATTTTCTCTTATTTTCTGCCTTTTTTCTCTCACAAAAAAACTTTAAGATGTGTACTACTTCTCTGTATTATTTTTCCCAAACTTCTCTCTCATTTCTCTCGCCACTTTTTTAATCAACATTTTCCCTTTCCTGTCGCCCGGTTCCTTTTCTCCAATTTTTCTCCTTTTTCTCTCACAAAATGACTTTGTGATGTATACTACTTCTCTGTATAAAATTTATTATAATTTGTTTTGTTATTACTTTGCTTTTACTTTATTTTATATGATGACATTTTCATGGACATAATTTATGTGACACATTTTCATGGGCATCTTTATGTAAATTGCATTGCAGATTCTTGATAAGGGTCAAGAGGGATCATTATTTGACCGACCTCCAATTCTTCCCCTTTTTCTCTCTCGAAACGACTTTGTGATGTGTACTACTTCTCTGTATTATTTTCTCGAAATTTCTCTTTCTTTTCTCTTGTGACTTTTTCCATATTATTTTAATGTGCCGCAGTTTAGTCAATTTTTTAAATTTGTTATAATTTGTATAGTTATTGCGGCATTTTACCTAATTTATTTGATGACATTTTGATAGGAATCTTTGTGTAGATTGCATTACATATTTTTGATAAGGGTCTAGTGAGATCATGATTTGACCGGCTTTTTTATTCTATTTTATGTGGCGACATTTTACCTAATTTATTTGACGACATTTTGATAGGAACCTTTGTGTAGATTGCATTACATATTCTTGATAAGGGTCCAGTGAGATCATGATTTGACCGATCTTTTTATTCTATTTTATGTGGCTACATTTTACCTAATTTATTTGACGACATTTTGATAGGAATCTATGTAGATTACATTACATATTCTTGATAAGGGTCCAATGAGATCATGATTTGACCGACCTTTTTATTCTATTTTATATGGCCGAAAATGGATCCATATCAAAACCATGTAAGATTTTATCACCGCGTCTCTAAACAAAGGATAAACCTAGTTGCATAAACAGACATGCAAACCTTGTGGTCTCACATCCTATATAACTCAATGATGGAAACATACCAAATCCCACTGAACTTTTCTTGTTGTATACTTATGTTGAGCATATAAACATGAAAATATGTGTGTGAAAATTCTCAGCAAGAGGAATTATAGGATGAAAAGTGCCTTCAGATCAAGACCATGTGTAACTTGAAATTAAGACAATGGTTGTCCTGGAAATGTAAGGACAACCATATCAGGTGTAAAGACAAACCAACACCCTGGAAATTCTCTCTCACTACCTCGTCCCACTTCAACGTTCACTTGAGAGGCAATAATAGAGGAGAGACTTCATTGTAACCACATAAAAAAACAAAACAAAGAAGTGACAGGAAGAATTCCAGTATTAAAGAGAAATATATGCTCAAAGCTTCATTTTTTATCATCGAAATCTTGGGAGTTGGTAGTTTCCTTCAAGGAGATGTTCATTCGAAAATCTCTCTTTGGTATTATATGAAATCCTCTCTATACCTATCTTTCCTTCATTTACAAAGGTTGTTGTGAGTAAGGTTCCCCATTTTCTACTATTAAACTTAGTTGGATATTCTGTGTTTTCTTTTGGTCCTGTGTCTTATGCATAATCTTAAGACAATTATCTTCTTTGATGATAAATTTTATGCCCTTATGTCATAGTATTTCCTCTTAATAATATTGATATGCAGTGAAGCTCAACAAAGGCAGTTAAATGCCAATTAATTTCATCATTCCATCACTCTATTAACTCTTTTCGAAAATAATCTAGCAGAAATAAATGTACAGTAACTTACCAAGGCAATAAAAAAAATTGGCCACAACATTCGATGATCTAACAAGTTTAGACTGCATCCATGTTTTTCTGACAGCCATCCGATCTGTAAAGTGATTTCCTACAGAGAGTATCACAATGAAAATATCCACAAGACCTTTTGGCAAAGGTGGAGCTCTTCATTTTTCGGACATGTCTAGAAGTCTTTGAGGTGAAAAACTTAGATGTGAGACAAGAAAGGAAGCAGCAAAAATTGTATGCACATCAATGTCACCATTTACAGAGAAGCCAGTGGCATCTTCAAGAACAAATCCATGGTCCAACCACGTATAAATTTAGTGCAGATATTAATTTATACTAATGCCATAAAGTTTCTTGAATCTGAAGGAAAATAAAAAATAAAAAATAAAAAATAAAAAATAATAATAATAAAAATAAATAAATAAATAAAAATAAAAATAAAAAAAAATATTGTGTAGGACTGGCTTAAAATGGACAAGAATGTGGAGATGATATAAAAGAAAATATTGTACTCTAAAGGGTTCTTCAACTCATTGCTGGATAAGGAAAAGAGCTCACATGCCTCCCGTCCATGCCTCCCGTCCATATTCACATGATAACCTTCCAAAAATGCACTTAATGTAAGAACAATAATTTTACCTCCATGCCCCATCAAACGATTCAGCCACCATGTAGCCTTTTCGCCTTTCCTATCATCATTATCAGTAAGCCACTTTTCACATTTGGGAAGTCTGTCAACCTTCAAAATGCACATAATTGGTCAAATACAGCCTCCAAATCCACGTCAAATGCATTTGGCATCAACTTTAAGTTACATATCAATGGTAAATACAAAACAAACAATAATATTTCCCACACAAAAAGTTTCAAGCATGATTTCTTAAAATATTAGGCCATGCATCTTTTCTTTGTTGACTGTTCAGGGTTATGAATGATAGGTGAAACAGAAACCCATCTCAAATGCATGAATAAATTGAAGTTCCTCAAAGCTTTTCTATGCATTTTTTGTATCCCAATACTCTAGTGTCTTTACATTAAATCTCTTATAGGAATTGGGGTACACCAGTTACTCCTCTGGAATGATACGACATCCAAATCCTTGTTAGATGAAATTCTACCTTTGGCATTATGCAACATGGTATACATGATATGATATCAAAGAAAATATTATGGGAGGTGGATGGAAAGAAATGGTTGAGCTTCATCCCTAGAAGCTAGGTGTATAGAGATTGAATTTATATTTCAATATTGGATAAGTTAATTGTTGTGTGTTTTAATTTTTTGAATTTTTAAAGGGTTTCTGAATAATCCAATTTAAAACATAATTAAGTCATAAATCACATACAAGGTACACTGATAACTTGATAAGGGTCAACACCAATGCAGAAGTGAATCAATGAATCACATAAGGTCCCAGACCCACTAACAGTAATTCCTAACAAAATTTGTTGATATGACGCTTTGAAGGCCATGGCAGCAGAGTACTTGCGTCGCCCAACACAATTTTCATCAAGTAACGAGAATCAATCTTGCTCCTAATGATGGACATGCCACTGAGAGGAATGACGAAACCCACATCTACCTCGCTCATATAGATAAACCCTTTTTCCTTTCTCATGAATATGTAGTCTTAGGCTAACGCAAAAATGAATCCCCATGCAGAAGCATGCCCGTAGATGATGACAATTGACATTAAATTCATTTCCATGAGGGTTGTAACGAGCTACATGAATTTGAGGTCAAGGATCTCAAATCGATCCTCTCTGCTGATACTAAATTGAGAAACCCATTGGAGATCAAATTCATTAATCTCTTTTCGGGAAAGAAATGGACTGAACCACTAGGGCATCAAAAAGCCATACTTGTAAACACCTGAAAGGTCATCAGTTAATTTCTTTTCGGAGAAGATATGGACTTCAAATGCCCTTAAACACTAGGGCATTAGAAATCCATACCTGTAAACACCCGAGAGCCACGTGAAAGCCAAACGAGGTCTCATCCATATATAAATTTTAAGTATAATCAAACCCCTGTAGAATAAGAGGAAAATAATTCTAATTACTGGAGGGACAGGAAATACCTGTGAAAGAACTGTTTATCCATTGACCCAACCAAAACTTGTTTATCGAGGAGAGAACCCTTTTAATTTCACATTAAACAAAAGAAAAAGTATATAGCTACAGGCGTTCAGGGTTGTTGCTAATCATTTGTAAATAAAAGGAAAAGACTCTTGTAACCATTCCAGCAACCATATCCAATAAACCGTCAATGATACAAAGGCAAAATCTCAATGGATAGCAATTAACAAGAATCATCAATTTTCGGCGTAAGAGGAGTTCTCGCAAACACGAAACCCTTCTTGTGGCAAGTAAGTGAGCATTCAACACTTTGTGAGACCTTTGTGCATGTGAAGGTGAAGGAACAATAACTAGTTGCAGAGCGACCACCTATAAGCGTCGTGGTGGTTGGATAAAGAAATCCCACGAGCTTTCGGTGTTGTGAAATGAAAATGTACCAATTATCATTTTCTCCAGCCGAAGAAGCTCGTTATAACTTTGATCATCTAACATAAGCTCTGAGTACACCATAGCAACTAGGGGAGTTGTTTTCAAAGCAAAACACCTTACGATGTAAATATATTTATTATTTATCTTAACTGGTCATCACTTTTAAATCAAATTTCAATAGATAATTTATATTTATATTTCATAAATGATTTTTGTTGATTTTATAAAATTATATATCATTTTAAATGTAAATAAAATTGAAACATTTTATATAGATTCTATGTATCTTTCACCAAAGACAAAAGTAATAAGTAAATTATTCCATATCTTTCAAAAGAGACCAGTGTAATAAATAAATTATTCCATTAATACAGATATCTTTTTCCTCCATACAATTAGATGTATAACCTTTTTAATATGATATTTTGCATTTTATGTGGCTTTAAAAAAAATATTTGATTTTAGACTCTAAGGTTCTCTTAGATTTTAGAAATATTGGTGCAATTTAATCTTAAGAATGGATTCTTCAAAATATCTGCAATTTAATTAAATATTTTTTAAGAATAATGTTCATTAACATTATAAATGATAAAATGAATTTCTATGTTATTATTGTTTATGATGGATTTTCAATTTTAGTTTTTTTAAATTATTTTAATATATAATTAATTAATATTAATTTTCATGTTAAAAAATATTTAATATTTTATTAATTATATATAAGTATAATTAGAAAATTATTGATTTTAAAGATTATAATATTTTTAAATTTCAACCTATATATTTCACAACTATATGGTATCCACACATTATCTGTTATTACACCCTGTCAAATCAAGGACATCATATTATAAACAATATAGATTTATGTTAAGCATTGCTCTTGTATAGTATGGGCAGAGAGGTATTAAATTACTTCAAGTGCAAATTTCTTTTAAAGTGTAAAATTTATTTCCTCTTTCCATTTTTCTTCCCCTAGACTTTGCAGTCAAAGCATTACCCAATATCTCACCAGAGCTTTTCTGTCGCATTTCCTCACTAAGGATAGCACCAAATATCATCAAACTTTAAAGTACTAGATCCAGAAATAGAGTTACTAATGGCCATTACTAAACCATTCCAACTTTCTAGCAATGACCACAAGAATAACAGAGCTCTAACTTCATCATCAATGTTTACCCCTACAGAACTTAACTGACTTGTAACTGTATTAAAATCATTTAAATGGTCTGCAACAGATCCACCTTCCGACATCTTCATATTAAATAGCCGTTTCATAAGAAATACCTTGTTTGAGGCCGAGGGTTTTTCATATAGTTTCGCCAATGCTTGAATAAAACCCTTTATTGTTGTTTCCTTCGAAATGTTGAAGGCGGATGACGTTACGAGGCACAACCGTACTGTTCCAAGTGCCTTTCTATCGAGAACGTTCCATTCTACATCTGTCATAGCCGTTGGCTTCTTTTCTTTTTCGCTCAATGGTAGGTACATATCTTTCTAATATAGATAATCTTCCATCTGCATCTTCCACAATGGGAAGTTTTGGCCGTTAAATTTCTCGACCCTGAACTTACCATCTTCCACCATTTCTCCCACTCGAATGAGAAACCCTTCTTTCCTACGAGTTTATCAGCCAAATAGACCTTCGGCTCTAATACCAGTTGTTGGAAAAATTATATATATCACAGAGAAATGCAAGACATAAATATGCGGGAAAACATGAAAACATAAAACCAAAGATACAAAGATATATGTGGTTCACCCAGTTTGGGCTACGTCCACCTCGAACAGCCAGTCCTTCCTTTCTATTATCCAGCAAAATGAAGAGACACAACCTACAATAGATCTGCTGTAATATCCTCTTTTTCCTCTCACAGACTCTCCTCTCTATTTCTCGCTTGGAGAATACACATCTATTCCACATCCTCAATACAATGCCCTCATACAAAGAGAGGGGTTGCCTTCTTGGGCAAAAAACCCTAAACTAAACATAAATTCTACCGTCAGATCATCCGCCTAATGAATGGCCCCGATTGACTATAAATTACTATAATTTTACAAGGCAATTTTACATCTGTTTTTAGCTTCGAGGGCGCTTCCCTTGAAACCTCCGCGGGGGGACCGCTGGCCCCCGAACCCCCCAGCCAGGGGGGATGGTCCCCCCCGCACCCCCCCGCATGGAGGGGTGTACAATCTTCCTGGGGTATACATCCGGCTGAAACAAAGACCTCTAAATAAGGATGATAATCATCCTCCACACCCAACAATCCTTTGCCTTTATCCTTCTTTCTTCCAAGATACATTGAGCCCATAGTTCATCAAAAGGAGTAGTATCCTTTCTTGGGTAGACACTAGTTGCAAAACTACTCCAATTAGGTGCTAAAGCATTTAATAGACATGTAGTCATTTGTGAATCAGAAATGACCTCCCCAAGCCCTTACAATTAGTCACTTATTTATGATATCTTCATAAGATAAGTGTCCATGTCTTCATTCTTTGACTTCCTTATTCTATATAGTTGATTACTCAAGGATATCTTCTGACCTGATGTACTTATAGAGTAAGACTTAACCAAATTATCATACATTTCTTTAGATGACTTCAAATCAGAAACAAATATAATGAGATGATATTTTATAGATTCAATAAGAATCCTCTATGCCCTCACTTCTCCCTTATTGTATCTTGCTAATTCTCGAGTCTTTGATTTGTCTGGTTGAGTAAATTCACCAAGAACATATTCCATGGCCTCATTTTTTGTGAGCACCAAATAAATCCTCTTGTTCCATGCTAGGAAGTTTGCTGACCCAATGCGCTTGTTGCTTTCCTTGCAAAATGTATCCTTTTGATATGTATATTGAGACATGGAGCACAAAATGGTAGTTACTTGTTAAACAAATGTCCTTATTGATGATGTATCCAACTATCTCGATGGTTCAAGACCTTCAAATAGACTTCAAAGATGCCCTAGAATGATGACTTATAGGATGTCTTCAACAATAGTGTCTTCAAGTAGCTCTAGAGAGTGGATGATGATCCTATAATTCTTTGATGCTTACTCTTCTTCAAGATGATCAAGTACACTAGAGAGCCTTCCACAAGAGCTTATATTTCCTTCATTCAATTAGAGCTTGATCCTTCTTAAGATGATGAGGTCTTCAATAAAATCTTAATGTAGTAATCTTACTTCTAGGTCAATAGGTATTCTTATTCTTTCCTTGTGTCCTTTGGGAAATGATTCCCTTTGATAAGCAATCCCTTCTTATGTCCATAAGATGATCTTCAATCTACCTTCACTTTCTTCACCTTAGCCCTAATCCCATGTTGGAGATTCTAGTAGGGAAACCATTTAAACCAATTCTCCTTATCCTTAATAATTGTTTATGAACTTTTTTTATCTTCTTATTATTTTTTATTAGATATTTTCATCAAACAATTCTCGAGAGAAGAAAAAATAAAGAAAATAGACATAATAAGTAGGCTTCCAGCCAAGGAAAAACTCCTCCAAGGGGAAAACCCAAAATCAATCTCTTCTCTGCTTATATAATCTGATCAAATGAGAAAACCAAGGTGTAAAATTTTAGACCATGTCCTCCTCCAAGCACCAAGTCAACCCTCCAAAAATCTCTTCCCAATAGGTCAAATATCAACCAAGTCAAAAGTGGTCAATCATCCTTCAATCTACTTCAAATATCAGTTTTGGACCCTAGCTCAGATCTAAAACCTCGACCTGCAACTCCTAGCCCTGTAATAGCTGCAAAAACCCTAATTTTTGCAGATGTGGACAAAAGTAGGGAAAAGTTCGGATCCATATTTCTTCACATTTTGGAATTTCTCTTGCTTCCTTGATTCTTTCTCTTTTTTTATTCTCCTTGTTTTCTTATGATAGAGCTATAGAAGTTTGTTTCCAAATGGGTCGAATCTTATTCTATATATTTTCTTTTCATGTTTTAATATCCCTTTCTAGGCCGACTTTTCACTAGTAGGGCTGACTTGTGCTTGGGGGCTTATTTTAACTTTATAGACTCAAAATAATATCTTTTATATGTTACAAATTGCCCAATATGGTCTTATACAAATGACAAAGACTCTTTTACCTCAAGAAAAATATTCGTTTGACTAGACAAACCCTAGGAGCATGAAATGCATGATTGACCTAGATGACCAATACAAATAGAGCATGAAACCCATGCTTAAGAATAATATTTTTCTTTCTTATTTTTCTTGTAACATAAGATATACATAATGACATGAGTATGATAATAATTATAAATATTAATACTAGTTACATTTTCTAATACTCGTCATTTCCATTAACTCTTTGTTGGGTGTTGGTGCCTATTAGCCCAAGTGTACATATATTGTCTTCGCCTATAAGGGCTCTCCCTTGAGATTCCTCCATTGTGCACTGTCAAGGAATTTTATTTTTTATTTTCTTCTCTCTTTCTACATACATAAAATTTAAAAAAATTAATTACAACATGATTAGATGAATGTCTAATGTTGAAACCTTGTGCTCTAATACCATATGTCACATCTCTAAATTTTCATAGAGTAATTGTCACAAATTAACCTTGTGACAATTTCACTACCATGTGGCGACACAGGATTAGTTCACATGGCAGCACAACATTTGTCTACCTAATTGACATCATTGCACAATCAACTATCCAGTTAACATGCAAACTCAACATGCCACATTAGCACTCTGCCATGTTTGTATGCACAGTGAACTTCCATGTGAGCATGCCAACTCAGCATTACCACGTCATCATATCCAGTCAACATGCCACTTCACAAGTTTCCGCTTCATCAGTTATCTTACCACGTCAAGATCCTTATTTCCATGTGGTACTCTCTAGTGCTTCCGCGTGGCAATCCCTAGTGCTTCTATGTGGCACCCCTGCATATTTGTTTATTGTTTCTTAAAAACTTCAGAAGCCTAGCTTAGCTTTCTTATATGATGTCCATTTGAGGTGATTCAAGTGTCGTTGGAAAGAACTCAATGATCACTACGTCATGAATTTATTTTCATAAACATTTGAGACAAGAAGAAAATGGTCATTTTTTTTTATGGATTTTGCAACAATTGGACTTCAAAAACATCATAATATCATTAAAAAATGTTTCTAATATGAATTTGCTTTAACCTAGTTTTAGAATCACCCAAGTGAGATATCAAACAAAGAAATTATCAACAAAAATACTGATGGGTAGTCCAAAGTGAACCGCTTCTCGACAAGTAAAAGTTCATTTCCTTTTTATTTATCTTCCTTGAATTTGTATTATTAGCACCATTTATGAATTCGCAGCATATATATTGTATAAAGAAAGACTAATCACCTCTCTCCTCCGAGAATCTTATGTTTTATTGCAGATTAGTGTTAATCTTTGTTAGGTTCCAAGATGATCAAAGAATATTAATCTATGGACAAGTGGTTTCTGAAATCCAATTCCCTTTTCAGAAAGAACATGAAGAAGTCAAGACCATGTCAAATCACACCCCTCATCTCATTGCTACTCATTCATTTTCCTTCCTATAATCTTACAATCCTTCCACGGTGAAGTCCTTAAGACAAAGTGGGGCTAATAATCATTGTTTGCTTGGGCATCCAATAAATCCTATGCTATTGGGTCATCAATACTATACCTTCCTTAAAAGACAGTCTTGAAGAAGGACTCTGACATTTACTTTTACCTAAACCTGTGTACATAATTTCTTGGGCAAACACACTTTCCGGTTAACGGTTGCGGAAATGGGTTGACGCATCATCCATGGCTTATGCAGATGCCAGATGATCCCATGAGCATGATGGCCAATAAATAATGTTTGTAGTCATACAGTACATAATTTAGTCTGGCGACATTAATGTTGAATACCGATTTGAAGTGAATTCAAATTTGAATTTCGAAGGGCGCTATTTTATTTATTCCAATATCTGGTGCTTTTAATTAATTAAGCTTTTATCGTAGCTTGGCCCTTTTCAGTTTTTGTGATAACATCCTGCAGCAGCATCTTGCAGGTTTTCCATGGATCTGGCTATGGATCCAGAAGATTATGTCAGAAGGTGCTGCAAGCCAAATATATCGATGCAGAAACGAGATGGACGACTTTCTTTCAACGATGTGGAGGCCGCGGCCGAGAAGAAGTTCGATCTGTTGGGCAATAAGAATATGATGATCTCTGCTTCTATTAGTCATAGCAATAACAGTAGGGTCAAGGAGGACATAATTTTTAATTATTTCAATCCATAAACTCTTGCTCGACTATTTCCATAGTTCCTTCGTCTACAGCTTCGAATAGCAGAGAAGTAGAATGTCTTCTCTTTGAATCGAAAAAATTGTAAACTCAATTTTGTAAGCGTTTATTCTTTTTTTCGCAAATACTCTTGTGCATTTCTGCTTGTGTGCTCGAATGTTGAACTATCTGCTTTTCTTTAGGTTTCGTTGCTTTGAGAAAATTTATCAAACAATATTTTATTTAAAAGTTATATTACAAAAACAATACCATTGATTCGGATCAGACAAGTACACGGGAAGAGGTAACCGTTATTTCTAATAAAATCCAAGCTTATCCATGTATCGAAATTACTTGTATCCAATCCAAGCTTGTTCTAGTATGTTAATGAGTAATTATCGTACACATATTGTGATTAGGGTTTTAATGGAGTTTCAAGGGTTGCCTCTGACTGTGAAATTATTCCTCTTATTAATTTGATAAATCGTAACTTAAGATCTAATTAAGTCTCTTTAAATTATTTACCAACAATCATTTGTGTAATAGGTGGCCATTAAGCCAACATTTATCCACTGGTCATTTTATAGAGTTCAAAAAATCTGCAAAGTTTCGCTTCCAAAAGAAACATCAAAGTTTTCGGAGACAATTTTTTTGTGGCATGACAGGACAAAGAATATTGTAAGTCTTTCTTGGGAATTAATTCCATTTCATGTGATTGGGTTTGGATTTTGTTCTGAATTTCCCATGACCAAGCCAGTGAATTCATCATCTCACTATTATTAGCTCTGCCCTTCATACAATGATTAATTTTGGGAAAATATTCATATCGACAATACTTACCCAATTTCTTTCTATTAGCAGATCGTCATATTCGCTGAGCAGGTTATATGCACAAATATGTGCTCCAACATGCTCAGAGCTATGGATGCAACTTTCCATCTTAAATATTACCCTATTCGGACATAGGGACATAGGTTAAGGAGTTTGGCTATCCTGGTTTTTGGAATTACCAGACTGGTGGTGATCTATTAGTTTGATTAGATTGTTTTTCTTCAAAATTATAGAAATTTTAGTAATATTCTAATATAATTTGGCAGAAATTTTTGTAAATCTAGATTATAATTGTGAAATTTCAAGCTTTAGAATGTCTATAAATTTTAATACTGAATCTTTTTTTCAGAGAAAAAAAACAGCATAGCTTTATATTAAGAGTATATAAAGATCTTCCATACATAATTCAAGATGACTGATTTGGCATGGATATGCCCAGACCTCTTCATAATAATGCAGACAGATTCCCATACAGGCAGATAATGTCTTTCATCCTTAGCAGAAAACATAATGTCGGACCAGTTCAGAAATGCACATGAAAGAGGACAGAGACAATATATAATGCATCTCCAGGATCAGTTGATCAAGGAGCTTGATGGAGATGTGTCAAAACTTTACAAGGCTGTAGCGAAAAGGAGATTTCATTCGAAAACATATAAGGAGGGGGTAGCTACGCCCTGCCTATATGAGGAGGATCCAAAACAAATAGTTGGATACAATACTGAAAAGCAGAAACCTCATGCATAATCACAACTCGCGGCATCAGATGGGATCACATGTTGATGTAGTAAAATATTAATGATAGGAATCATAGCAAGCCAAAATACATTGAAGAATAGCCTGGAGAGGTTCCTTGGAGTCATGGAAAATGTGCGCATTCCTCCAGTTCCACAGAAACCAGCAAGTGATAATGAACAACGATCTCAAAGGGGGGGATTGTCTACTCCACCATAGAAAACCTTCCTGAACAGAAGAAAAAATGATGTGAGGGAAAACAAAAAAAGTAGACAAATCATACCAGATTATGAGGGACGTAGGGCACTGAAAGAACATGTGCAAGTTTGATTCTGAGGCATTGAGGCACATGAAGCATCTACTTGGACCCTACCAATTCCTTAATACTGAATCTATTTCCACCCTTAAAAACAAAATTTAAAAACTATTATTATAAAATTTCGTAAAATTATTTTACCCAAATTCTGATCACCATCACAACAATTCCTCAACCTAGTAAACGAGGCTATCAATTAATCAGTCAAACACCATTAAAATAAATTCAACCCTTTCTTTTTTAATTTGACAAAAGAAATTTCCTTCCGGAAATTGTAAATTTTT
>APFE031473459.1:5482-30861 GCA_000404065.3 Pinus taeda
ATTTAGTTTTTGGTATTTTTTATAACAAAAATTATATTTTGTTTTACAAAAATGGATTTAAACATTCCATTCATGCTAAATTTGTGACTTTATTATAGAAGTTTAAATTATATAAAAGAAAATAACTTAATGCCATGTGTTGTGTCACTGAGATGGGTATTATACATCTCTTCCTTGCTAAGTTATAGAATGTGCTTGGGTTTTCTTAATGCAATAAAATTAATTATTCACTTCATTATATTTTGATATGTTCAACTTGAACCTAATAAAGCAATAAAGTTAAAATAGGTCTGCCTTTGTCCGTTGTAGATCTTTATCTCCATTAATATTGGTCCTAATAGATTAATTGTCTTATGGTGGCCTTGAGTGGTCACTCCTATTAGTTGCATGCTTTTTAGTTTTCTGTTAGTGACATTTCTGAGGCTTGATAACGGGTTATTTAATTTATGAAAATGTGTTATTTTCCATATTATTGTTAAATATTAATATTAAATATGATGGTTTTGAGCATGGTTTAGAAAAAAGTTCCCAAGAGGTTCATATATTGTATTTTATAATGTAATGATTCATTGCTTGATAAAATTGTTTTTGATATTTTTTTAATGATTCATTGATTGATGAAATTGTTATGGATATTTTTGTAGTATATTAACTTGTATGTGATAAAGTCACAAGTCACCTCTTTTTGAGATTTTCATTGGTCAATTTCCCTTATGGCCATCAAGTTCACCATTCAGTCCCATGTTAAGGAAATATAGGAATCATGAAGTGGCATTTTCCAAGCACTTCAATCTTGAAACATGTTTTGTTTTAGTCACAATATACCTCCTTTCTGTGTAAATTCTCCATGAAAATAGTCTCATGGAAGATGAGGGGCCTCAATAGTAAAGGAAAACAAATACTCCTAAAAGAAAAATGGTATGCAAAGAACCCATCAATAATGTGGATATAAGTATAAAAAATATTAAGTGAGGTTCTCCCTCATATAATTAGCAAATGGGGAAGGAATTGCCAAGTAGTACTGATTGATGCTTAGAGATACTTGGGTGGAATGACTATTATTTGGAATGATCAGGACATTAAAGTTACCAATATGTTTACCTCTTTTCGCATTATGACAATACAATTTTAGTTAATTGACAGCGAGGACTACTATCATGTATCCAATGTCTATGACTCCAATATCGCAAAATGGAAAACCTCTATTTCTCGATTCTATTTCTAGCACAAGTAATTTATACTCCCCATCTACATGGATTATTGGGAGTGACTTCAATATTATCAAGTGTCTCAAGGAAAACAAAGAATGAATCACAATGTTTACCAAGAGATTTTGTAAGCTATACCATCAAAGCACTAAAGTAGTCTGCATTAAAGTTCTCAAGAAATGAGTCTCCAATACATGTGTGTTTGGTGACTAATCTAATACATTGTTCTAATAACTCCACAGACTTAAGTATTTCATTCTGTCACATAAATTGACCGTAGTGTGACATAAGTAAACTAAGAGTAGACATGAAACCCTTAGGGAACAAACATTCCCTAGATCCTCAATTAGGTGCTTAAATAATGAAGTGAAAATGCGAGAGGAAAAGAGGAATTCATGATTTAACCATCACAAACATGTGATCAAGTGTGACTAGGAGTGTATATATTCGTATGTTTTCCAAAGAGGGACTAAATACATGAGTTACTATTCATTGGCCCTTATTTTTCTTATATATAGGACTTAAGCAATAGGGTTTTCATAAGTTTGGCACAACTCATAGATATAACATTTAGATGATTTTTCATTTCAACCTTAGGATTTAGACTTAGATAAATCATTATAGTGTATCTTTAATGATTTTGACATTCACTTTTTGATTTTATTTCATCACAAATGACAAAAGGGGAAATATTTTCCCACAAACCTATGAATTCTTAATCATAAAGGCACCATGCAATGAAAACAAATTAATGACATTATTATCTATGAAAATGATCGGTATTCTTGATACAATCTTATTCTTGTGGATGTATCCTCCCTGTTTGAGAGGGAGTGAGGGTGGACACCATATTATCCATGTGTCATGTACTATGTCCAGGACTAAAAGTCGTAAGCCTAGTAAAGACACCAATAGGGAGAATGGTGGATTGGATAAACATATGGGACCAATATTCTTTGAGAATTTGTACTTTGACCAAGACTAACCGCCATAAGTTAAATAAATTAATCCAAGATAAGAATAGTTATCAGGATCGAAATTTCCTGGTGTCAAATATTATGACAGTGGATTAGGAAATTATTATGTCAGGACATACCTAGTGAACATATTGGTGGGGTAAGTGCCTGGAGAGGCAGTGGTGTCCAAATTTATGCCTCCCAGCATTGTGCTCTAATCTAATGGAAAGATAGAACTTGTTGTCAAGGCCTTGCTATTTTGATAATGTTGGCTATGATGATGTAAATCATCGTTGATTCTTATCAATCCATATCCATTCTTATATGAATATTTCAACTTGAGAGTACTTTTTTTCTCATTATGAGTACCTACCTAGTTTAGAGTGAGTATCATCATCTTCATTATCTTCATCATCACCACCACCATCATCATCATTATTGTTATCATTGTAGTATCATCATAATCACCATTCATGTCGTCATCATCATCATCATTATGGACATTGTCATCAATTGTTCATAATTATAGGTGTTGTAAGAAATCTCATCAACCCAAAAAATGTTATTAGTGCTCGAAAAGGGTTGTTAGGACACATGATATATGCAAGATAAATAACAAATTTATTTTTGAGAGCTGATTTATGATTTTCATCATCACTAGTGTTATCATCGTCGTCATAATTTTCATCATCCCCATCATCATAATTAATATAATTTCTATCATCGTTGTTGTCATTTTAGTCATGAACATCATAATAATCATTTATGTCATTATTGTTGTTGATAATGATGAAGATGAAAATAATGATAATGATGATCAGATGATGATGACTTGGAAGACGACACCAAGGATAATGATTTGGATTATGACCATGACAAAATTTAAAAATTGTGAAGATTGGCCAAGGTCATTAGCATCATTATCATTATAACCCCCATCATCTTTATTCTAATTGTCATTATCATAATAATCACAATTCATGTCATCGTCATCATCTTCATTATCATCATCATCATAATTATTGACATTGTAACCAATTGTTCATAATTGTCAATGTCATAAGAAATATCAGCAATGCAAAAAAAATGATGAGTGTTGGAAAAGGGATGCAAAAGTGAACAAAAAAAATGGGGGCAAAAATAGACGTAAAATTGAATAAAGAGTGGACACAACATAAGTATATGCAAAACAAGGCAAAATGTTTGACACAAAGTGGACGAAAAGGTAGATGCAATGGTTGATGCAAACTTGGACACAAAATATGATGTAAAGATGTATGAAAAGGTGGAAGAAACCATGGGTGCAATAGTAGGCATAAAACGTAGCATGAATTGTGGTGAAACAAATGTGGATATAACAATGAACGCAAAAAATGACACAAACTTGGATGCAAAAAGGGATGTAAACATGGACCAAACATGGGTGCAATAGTGGACACAAAATTAGATGCAAAATTGGATGCATCAGAAGCGGATGTAAGAGTAGAGGAAAAGTGGGATGCAAAAAACATAAACAATATTTGATGCAAACTTGGACACAAAAGAGCATGCAAATGTGGACACAAAAGTGGAAGAAAATGTGGGTTGAAATGATAGGCACAAGATATGGCACAAATTGTGGCACAACAAAAGTGGATGAGAAAGTGGATGTAATAACATACACAAACAAATATGCAAACTTAGATGCAAGACAAGATGCAATAAGGGATGTAAAAGTGGATGCAAGGGTGCAATAGGAGAAACAAAATTGAATGCAAAATGTGGATGCAATGGAAGTGATGCAAAAGAAGATACAAAATGAGACGAAAAACCCAACGCAAAAGTGGATGCAAAAATAGATGCAATATTTGTTACAAAAAAATATGCGAAGATGGATGCAAAATTGGAAGCAAATGTAGGTACAACTGTAAGTACAAAACATGGTACAAATTGTGCCACAACAAAATTGGATGTAACGATAGATGCAAAAATAGAATCAAAGGAAGATTAAAAATAAGATGCAAAAAGGGATACAAAAGTGGACATAAACATGGGTGCAACAATGGATGAAAAATAGAATAAAAAAGTTGATGCAACAAAATTTGATGCAGAAGTAGATGCAATATGAAACACAAAACCTGATGCAAATATTGAGGCAAAAGTGGATACAAAAAGGGATGCAAAAATATATGTAAAAGTCGATGAAAGCGTAGATCTATATGAAAATGCAATCATGGATGCAAAATTTAGAAGCAAAAATGGGTGCAAAGGGAGGTGTCAAACTAAGTGCAAATTATGGCACAAGAAAATTGGATGCAATAATGGACAAAATAACAGATGAAAAAGAGGATGTAAATATGGATTCAAAACAAGATGTAAAAGTGGAAGAAGCAACATTAGATGCAGAACTAGACACAAACCTCAATGCAAAACTTGGCGCAAAGAGGATGCAAAAAAATGATGCAAAAATGGATGCAAAAAATGATTTAAAAAATGATGCAAAAGAGGATGAAATAGAGGATGAAAATTTTGGTAAAACAAAATTAGGTGCCAAACATGATGCAAAACATGGTGCAAAGGATGACACAGAACTTGGCATAAAACCTGGCATAAAACCTGGTGTAAAATCTGGTGCAAAACCTATTACAATACCTGGTGCTAAACTTGGTGTAAGACGTGTTGCAAAACTTGGTGCAAATTTTGCATCAATTTTTGCACCATATTTGATAAATGGATACAAATAACACAAAAAATGGGCTCTAGATGAAAAAAAGGAAGCAAAGAGGGATGCTAATTACAGGGTTTTGTTGTAGTGAGAAACAAAGTATGTTGCTCCTACAGAGGCTAGTAAAGAAATGATTCGGTTACAAAGGTTTCTGGCTGAATTGGGTAAGAATCAGGAATTGGGCAAGTTATAGAGTGATAGCCAAAGTGCCATACATCTTGCGAAGAACTCTGCATTTCATTCCAAGACTAAACATATACAGCTCAAGTACCATTTCATACGGTTAGCATTGGAAGATGGATAGTTGAAGCTGGAAAAGATACACACTAGCCAAAATCCTGCAAATATGTTAAGAAAAATTGTAACCAAGGAGAAACTGAGAATCCAATCAATTTCAATTGGTATTCAAGTGTGATGAAGAAGATGAGAAACAACCAAGTCCAAAGTGGAGTCATTGTCTAGCAAATGAAGCAACGATGGAGTTGCTATAATCAGTCTCCAAGTGGGAGATTGTTGGGTGTGGAGCCTAATTATCTTCTATATTCAAAGGTTTCAGCCAGATGTATACTCCAGGAAGATTGTACACCCCTCCACGCAGGGGGGTGCGGGGGGCGCACCCTCGAAGCTAAAAATAGACGTAAAATTGCCTTGTAAAAGTCTAGTAATTTCTAGTCAATCTGGGCCATTCATTAGGCAGATGATTTGATGGTAGAAGTTATGTTTAGTTTAGGGATTTTTTCCCTAGAAGGCAACCCCTAACTATATATGAGGGAATTTTATTGCATCTATGCATCTTTGTATTCTGAGTGTGGAAGACAAAGGAGATTAAGAGTGAAGAGGGTGTTACAGTGGATCTGTTGTAGGTTGTGTCTATTCAGTTTGCTAGATAATATAAAAGGAATGACTGGTTGTTTCTCCGTGGATGTAGCCCAAACTGGTGAACAATGTATATCTGTGTCTCTCTTGTTTTGTGCATTTTCTTTGTTTATATTTCTGCAATATTTTTATGTGTTCCATTTTTCTGTAATATATAATTTTCTAACAAGCACAATCCTAAACCATACTCGGAACCTGTAAATAGGGTTTCTCTTGTAGGACCTTTGGAAAGCACGAAATAGAGTAATATTCAACGAAGACAAAAAAGACAAAGGGGAAATCTGGAACCAAATCATGAAAAACATAAGAGAAACAATCATCTTGGGAAACTGGAAAGAGGAAGACTGGAAGACGGAAGCAACGGAAACCAACATCATGAACCGACTAGAAATCAAAGCAAAAAACTCAGGCAGCATAGGGAAGGAACATGATGTAGGCAAGGCAAGAGCCAAAGAAAGATATAGGAACCCTCCACAAGGATTCATAAAACTAAACTTCGATGGGGCAGCCAAAGGCAACCTAGGGGAGGCGGGTATTGGAGGGATATTCAGAGACGAGAAAGGAAAGATCAAATGGGCATATGCAATGGACTGCGGCATTACCACAAACAATGAAGTTGAATACCATGCACTAAAGAGGGGACTGGAGATAGTGATACAAGAAGGGTACCAAAGACTGTAGATAGAAGGTGATTCCATGCTGGTCATAGAAACCATAAAACAACTACATCAGGGAACGCTAGTGGAAAAACTAAGCAAAATCTAGAGGACAGTGTGGGTAATAACAGGCGTTAAAAAGCAACTTCAACAGTTGGCATACACCATCTCGTCCCATGTGAAAAGGAAGGGAAATGCCCCAGCAGACCTCCTTGCGAACTAGGGATGCCGAAATGGAGACCAACAGTTAGACGTGGGAGAGGAAGAGCTTAGCCAGAATGAGGAAATGAACCAAATGATACAAGAAATCGAAGCAGATATGCAACATGTAGAGAATTCAATTGACACTAATGGGAGGGTAGAAGGACGAGTGCAGGTGCAGGCAAGTTAGCATAGATCACCCACGGAATAGCAAAGGATAGAAGAAAGGAGAGAGAGGACTTGGATGAGGGAAGAGGGAAGAGAAAGGGCTGACCTAAGAAGCGCAAGGGAAAAAATGGAAAGGGGTGGGAGAAGGAAGAATAGGAGAGCAAGACCGAGAGCAAATCCACCTGCATAACATCCCTGCCTTGGCACTCCTCATTGGATGCTCATAAGTGACACCTCTACAAGTGCTGCTGCATAATGTCCCTGCATAAGACTGTCATGCTCCATGTATTCAACCTGATGTCCATGACTCAAGTTACCCATGTTGTCCAACTAAGTAGACCTATCACAACAATCGGTCATCCTCATCCAAGCCTACAAATCCGGTCTAGTGAACTCGGTCACCCAACCATATCATCATCACATCATATGAGTCTCTTCCTCATAGCTCCCCCACTATAGGTTCCACCAATACTCCCTCTTGGTTTTGGCCATGAGAAGTACACCCAAGTATCATTATACTCAAGTGTGTGCCCTCCTTTATTTGTGTCCATGAGTCATTTCAGGCACTTAGCCATTTTCTCCATATGGCTAAAGCATGACTCATTCCTTTGCAACGATCATCATGTTCCTCCCTTGTCACGGGTCTTCGTAACTTCTACCCCAAGGTCACAAACAACCCCAACAAGCCCTGCAACAGTCAATGGTCATTGCTTCTCCATACAAGGTCTCATCGTAGACATCCATAGTAAGATCCTCCCTTGCATCGGCAAACTGATTTTGCTCCTTCCTGCATACGGTTCATCTACCAAATGCTCAACTGAAACACAAGTATCAATAGTACTTACATCGTCATGAGGCTCCTCCATGTGAGCATCCTCATCTACCCATGTCTGCAAATTGCACGATCCTGGTTCAACTTGATCAATCTCATGTTCATCCTCCATCGTTGTCACATCTACAGCATTCTCAAATATCGCGACTTCCTCTTCTTCGTCATCATAATCTGCAGCTCCATCCTGCTCCATTACCCAACAAAGTTGAAGAAGTTCGTCTTCAACATTCCTTTCCAAGACTGCAAGTTTATCTCGAATCTGTGGGTTCTCATCTTTCATCTGCTTCAACCTGTATAAGGTTAGCAAGAGCTTCCTTTCACATTCTCCCAAACCTACCATGTCTCGTTGTTCAACTTGGCTCAAGCATGATGCTTCACCTCTGCTAAACCTGTCACAAAGTGCAGTGGGATCAACTTCTCTGCAATTCCTTCACCTTGTCCACCATCAACTCTGATACTACCTGTCACGCCCCTACACTAGCGATACTCTTCCAACCACACTATAGCAAGGTACAGCACCACCGACCACTTTCTTACCACCAATACTTATGGCCGTGGACTACGCCTAACATTCGTATTTAGCTTATCTCTTCATTACCAATTATTATGTTTTCATTGGTATACAGTGAAAACCATTAACATTCACCATAACAACATTAACATATAGAAATGCACACAGTATAAAAGGAGAGGCAACTTCCCAATGTGAGTTTGCCCATATATCAGTATATATGATTCACAATATTTCATGTACAAGTTAAATATTGAAGGAAACCCCAAATTTACACTTATCCAATTTTTCAACTTTCGGCAAACTCGGTTGCCTAGCTCATCGGCACGCCTAAATGGTCGCCGCACATTTTGCCCAACTCTTCATTCACCCCTGAACGCGTTCGTTCAGCTCGTCTTGTTGTTTGCCCAACTTGAACACCCACCCGTGTCATCATGCATGCCTACCTGGCACGTCCACAAATCGGTTGCCTTTGTTCACAACCCTTAACACTTCTTCACCCGGCGCACTCACCATTCGTTCAGCAAACGCCCTCATCGTGTTACTCTGCCCAACAATATCAATCAACCCAACAGTTCCTTCGTTCAGCGGGCGCACATGCAACTGTGTTGCCTATCACCCAAACTCCCGTTCACGGTTTCGACCTCCCTTCGTTCGAAGGGCCATACATAGTATCGCCTACACAAACTCCTATTCACGCCTCCACTTCAACCACCCTTCGTTCAGCAGATGCTCTCACCGTGTCGTCCTACACGAGCCACCAACTGGTCCTTCAGCTTGTTCGAGAGACGCCCTTACCGAGTCACCCGGCACACCCATCGTTCAGCCCTGCATGAACGCCCTATCCAGTTCACCCGTCGTTCAGACCTGCACGAACACCCGATCCGGTATGAAGACAAATACAGACCTCTGCATAAAACTAACCGGGAAGTCCTCATTGAGGTTATCTCAGTATGTGCGTATAGCTTATCAACTGTATTTTCATCGTAACAGAAAAACCAGTAAAAGAAAATGAATTTGTATATTTACATCAGCAAAATTTATTTAATAATAAAAACTTAAGTATATAATATACTATGTAGGTTTCTACTTTGAGTTTAATATCATAAATATTTTTATTTTAATGAATAGGAGAAAAATGGCCGATAATAGGTTACCTAACACCTAACTCCGATAGAATGATCGATAATAGAAAATTCTTTGAACGCTGGTAATTTTCATTTTTCCAAAAAACATTAAAGATCTCCATATCTCCAATCTCAAACAATCTGCTGAAGAGAATTTGTTAAAAGAGAATTGGTTAAAAGAACAAAATTACTTAAAAGGGAATTGGTTAAAAGAAAAGTAACACATAAACTCTACTGTAGAAGCTTTAAAATGTTACAAATATTGAACAAAGACATATAGAGCTCTGCATGAAACTAACCTAGAAGTTTCTACTGAACTAATCACAATATACGAGTATAGTTTATACACTATCTCCATTTCAAAGAGAAAAAAAATAGTTAAGACGAACTTTGTATATTGATAACAGCAAAAATTATTCAACTCTACAATTTAAAAAGGATATAATAGGTTTATAATTAAATTTGATGATATTAAATTTTTAATTTTTTTATAGTATATTTTGGAAATATTTCCATATGTAATTCAATATTTCAATAAAAATCAATTATTTAACCTAACACATATTGATTAAATTTTAAGAATATTATATTAAAAAATTAAATATAAAAGAAATGTTGTCTTAACCACATAGCAAGGAAATAAACAATAAAAGTAACACAATATTTCTTCAACAATACCGCACAATTTGTTTGCGTGCTGAAATTTATATTCCTGATCCAAACTATGGTGACGAAGACCAAAATACCGCGAACGGCAATCAGTGTTCATGACTTCCTATAAAGCGCAGATCGTAACAATGAAGCATAAAGTTTAAAAGATCTGTGCAGTTTCCAGAAAAAACCCAGAATAAAAATACTTCATCCTTTTAAAAGTCGTAAAAGTCGTTAAACTGCATGTAACAAAATTAGTGATATTTAAATTTAACGTTGTTTAAAGTGTTTATGTTTAGATTTATTTTTTATTTTTATATTGTTATTTAAAACTATATATCGATGAATCAAAATGGTTGGTTCGAAAAGTGTTCACAAACGAAATTTTTTTTCTCATAACTATATATCTATTCTATATTCAATTATTATTTTATATTAATATTTATAATATAATATTATTATTCAATTAATATTATAAAAAATAATTAGATTAATAAAATAATTTTTTAATAGTTTATTTAATTAATTTTTCTTTTAACTATATTACTTATATATTTATATAGCATAATTAATAAATAATTCAATGAAATATATAATATTGGCGAATACAATAACAAATTAAAAATAATATTTCCAATTATATAATTTAATATATATCATCAATAATCAATAATTAGAAGTATAAGTAAAGAATTTTATTTTCCCTTATAATTATTAATAGATAGAAAATAAGGCATTTTTTATTTGGGAAATTTTATATAAGACGTAAGTATTGAATTGCAATGTTGTTTAATATTTTTATTAAAAAAATATTTTTTAAATATATTATATAATGTTTGTTGGGATAGTTCAATTAGTAATGGTTGTGGAAATGAAATCCTAAGGAATCGGAAGTTTTGGATTTAAATCTTGTGCTATCTCTTAATTATGGTGAGAAATTGCACATGATAAAAATGTAATCCTACCAAGCCTTTTTATCATAAATATTATATGTAAATAATTCATCATTATAATATTTAGAAAAATAATCATTAAAAATAAAAACACATATACATCCCTACTTACATATTATGCCTTAATTAACTACCAATAATTTGATAAAGTTCCCAAATGAATAAAGCTCTTAAAACAAATGCTACTTCTAAAATTAGAAAAGAAAATAATTAAAAAAAATTCTTATAACTAAAAAAATATAAAATTTAAAACCATGCAGCAATAAGACTACAGATGAATAGATATACCCCAAATCAACTTTAAATGAAGACGTGCACTCACGCTTCCTATCTAGCTAGTTTGTTACGCCTAAAAAAAATAATGATAACCATATATAAAATTAAAGACCATATGAATGAATTTGGTACAACCTCTCCACATAGATAAAGTACATAATATTTAAAAATGGATGAATTATATAATATATATTATTTGTGTACTATATTAGTTACTTTCAGCAGCACTATCTACCGAGAATGAAGATTTATAATTCTTTTCACAGTAGATATCAAAGGAAATATAAAATTATAATATTATATGAACTGAAATATTTTATTATAAAATATATTTATATTAATTTTATATATAGACAAGTTGCCGGCCGTCCCCACAATTGCAATAAGCCTTTCAAATTTCGACCCGTTAGTCATGCCTCTTCCATATCAAAGTCTATACCATCAGACATTTGAATGGTTAAGGTTTAGTTAAGTTTCATTGGGTTAAGTTTATGTTTTAATTTAAATAAGACTTGCGGAAATGTTAAGAAATCATGTTGCACGGCAAAAAAAAAAGAGAGGTGATGGTAAGCTTGATTTAGATAGAAGCGGAAGAAAAACCAAGGTGTGAAGAAATACGGAAGAGAGTAGTAAGGACTGAAATGTTAAGAAATCATGTTGCACGAAAAAAAAAGAGAGGTGATGGTAAGCTTGATTTAGATAGAAGCGGAAGAAAAACCAAGGTGTAAAGAAATACGGAAGAGAGTAGTAAGGACTACATGTGTAAGGACTTGCAGTCCGTGTGACGGGCAGGGCGACTCCACCGTGCGAAGGATGTGCAAAATATGAAACAAAATGAACCTTGGATGAGATTATAAGGCGTTGGGCGAGCAATAAGGGAGCGGTCCCACGAGTTGGGCAGGCCGACCTACCTCATGGGCGAGAGTGCGCATTATGAACGAGTGGGATGGGCGTTTGGTGTGGGTCAGCCGGTTGACACACCCTGCCACACACGCGTATATATTGGAGGGCGTTTGGAGGCAAACGACCATCATTCGATTAACACGAGTTTGAACAAGGAGTTATAGAGTGCATGGATGAGCCTGCACGACGGGCGAAACTCGGGTGTAAAACTCATTCAAGAAAGTCGTTCAAGAAAGTTGTTCAGAAAAGTCATTCAGAAAAGTCGTTCGTGCAGAACTCGGGCAACATCAGGGGAGGTCGTTCAAGCAGAACTCGGGCGAGGTCGTCGGGCAGGAAACTCGGGCGAGGTCGTTCAGGTGAACCGGGCGAGGTCGTTCAGGTGAACCGGGTGAGGTCGTTCGGGCGAGTCGGGTGAGGTCGTCGGGCGACTCGGGTGAAGTCGTTCGGTTGACCCGGGTGAAGTCGTGTGGCGACCTGGGTGAGGTCGTTCGAGCGAACCAGGTGAAGTCGTGTGGTGACATGTGTGAAGTCGTGTGGCGACTCGAGTGAACGAGTTGGGTGAACGGGTGGACGTGCGGACAGGCGGCCAAGCGAGGGCACGCCGAAATGAAGAATTGTGCGAACAGGCGACTTGGGTAGGGCGCAGCGTGCACGATGAAACGGTGGAAATGGTGAAGTGTTGAGATTATGAACAGAGATGTGACTTGTGCGGAGGAGCCCGTGCGTGGTGACTAGATTACGACGAGGCACGCCCAAGTTGGGAAAACAACACGATCATGAGACGAGGTGAACGAAGAGTTGCTGAGTCGTGCGGCGACAGTGCGGAGGTGCCGACAAGCTGGGCAACCGAGTTTGCCGAAGTTTGAAAATTGGCTAAGTGAAAATTTGGGGTTTCCCAATATTTAACTTGTACTTGTAAAAGAAGATTATATATATTGATTCGGGCAGACTCATATTGCAGGAAGTTTCCCCTCCCTTTATACTGTTATGCATTTCTCTTGTATAATGTGGTTTATGTGAATGTTATGGGATTTCACTATATAAAGGGTAAAAATAATACTTGGTAATGAAAATAAAACTAAGTATGCAATGTTAAGCGTAGTCTACCATCATAAATATTGGTGAAAACGGTTAGTAGTGTCGCAACTCGCTATAAGCGGTTGAAATACTACCGCAATGTAGGGGCGTGACAACATGAATTTAGATGCCTCAGAGGGCTTCGACAAACATGCTCTTCTCCAAAATCACTATATTGGTGAAGAATTTCAGAACCCAACAACAACCACTATTTTATCACGCCCATCCCACCGACACAGACCAGGCTTTATTCAACCACCTGGGTCCTCCGTGACCATGCCAGATGAGGATAATGGCCTTGTTGTCAGTTTGGACATTCACAATGACCCTCATGCGCCAACACAAATCGAGAGGCTTTTCCCAAAGGGAGCCAAGGTGGGCATCCATTGAGTGCACTGGTGCATTAGGTATCTAACTCATTCGTGCCTTGAAGTTATCATTTTAAAGATGTACCTCCTTTAGAGCTCCAATTCCTGAGCTAAAGCCTATTCCCAAGAGACAATTTCGTTGGCTGATGGTGAAAGCTACACTAACCTATAACTTAATCCTAAATAGGATTTTAGTAAGGGTTAAAAATGTTATACATCAAGAACCTAATAAAATTTAATTATTTTTCTCTTTATGTGTCTATATAAATTTGGAGTCTGTCTCTTCTGAATCCCATTTATCCGTTCTCTGGTAAAAATTATTATTCCTAATTCTCCCTCTCCATTTGTTGAGAGAAAATGATTAAAATAATTTAATTAACTCTAATAGAATGAATTCAGATATTTTCGGAGTGAAAAGATTCTAGTTATCACTGCCATTCAACTCCACTTAAACTAAATCTATCCTATGTTATTCACATTGTGACTCTTTTTTTTTCTGGTTATTAATTAAACAAATTCATACATGTATAAAAAGAATTTATGCTCTAGAAACACCATCAATCTAGATAGCACATAACACATAATATGCGTGTGCTACATAAGCGCCTATCCATATATATACTCTAGATAACATGTATAACACATAAATAACAATTTCCTAAAACATTAAACATAACCTGCACTACTTTCTCACCTATCCATATGTATAATCTAACCTTCCTCTAATAGTTTTTCTGTAGAATTTATTTAATATTCAACGACAATGATCGACTTAACTATGAATACACATCCAACATTTTACAATAGATATAGAAAGAAACATTTTCAAAATTCTAAGTGTACTTATTCCTTGAGCAAAAAACATCCATAAACAAGCAATTTTTTCTCGACCACGAGTTGTCTCCACGAGTTCCATCTCAGGTACAGTTTTCATGTATTCAGAATGCATAACATTTTTAATGTATAGGGGTTTATTTTATATATTTTGTTTCCAAATAGATTTTTAGTAGTGTATTTCATTAAAAGTAGAAAATAGAGGGGTATTACAGTTGAAAGGTATATTTTGAATTTTTTTTAAATGGAATAGCAACTATACTAGATTTAAAAGTATGAGATGATGTACAAAATTGTGCATAATTGTTATATTTATCAACTTCCACCATGATGATTTGTTCTTTCAAATTTGGGTAAATTTATGGTAAAATTCATTGATGCATCCTTACAATGCTGACTTGGAATAACTAAGATTATAAAAAACCTAAGTCTTAATTGCCTCAACTTTATTTTGTTGGAAAGCTAAAAAAATTTGCCACAAGCTTTTGAATATCAGAAATTTCGATAAAATAACAAATTCAAAAATTAGCAAAATTCACATCAACACGAGTAAGAACAACAAAATTATGTCAACTATATCATCCTAATAAGTTCCAATATTTAAGGAGACATGCATTAACTAAGAGATTACCGACAGTTTAGGCTTCAGTATTCAACTAGACTTACTTTAACACAAGAAATATCAACAATCTTCCATTCCCATAAGATAGTCACTGCATGCACCTCTTAACATTCCCATAAGATATTCACTGCATGCACCTCTTAACAGTATAATGTTTATTAGATTGCAATAGTAGGCATAAATTACATATCTGATGAGAAGTTTATCTGGGAATTTAAATGGGAAAATACCTTTCCACCCAATGTTCAAGAAGGGAAATTATGTTTTCTTCTCCTCCCAAGTTGTCCGCTCCAGAACATTCGATAACAATAACTAGTTAGATTCAAATAACAAGCATCAAGACATCAACATACCATAGTCCAATCTAATATTGGTCAACCTTTGTATGTATTGGAGTTCTCCACTAACTCTAGTCTAGCTCAGGATTCACTCGTTGGGTAGCATCAAGCTTAGGTTCACTTACTTCCCTCATCCTTCATCTCTCACGGTAGATTTTCTCCTTCTTCGAAAAAGACAAAAAATGTAGAACCGCATTTACGCACTGATATATTCTTTTATCTTTGGGGAATAAGATGGATAATCGTTTCGAACTACATAGAGGTTGGAAATTTGTTTTAGGTTTGTCCATTGAATTCAAAGATTCTCAATCAATAAAAAATAATACAAATATTTTAAAAACTTTTTACTAGGTTTTTCTCTCGACATTCTATTATTAAAATGTTAAGGAATAATAATAAATGATATTAATATAAGATATGTTAGATTTAAGATGTTTGTAATTCATAATGTAGAATATAAGTCTTTCGGCATTAATTACACTGATGGGATAAATAAAAACCTTTTTCAGTAATAATTATATTATTCTACTTATAGTATTAACTAATTTAATTAATTAATAATATTTTTCTTACCTCATTAACTAGTTTAACTAATTTACCAACTGCTATTTTTCAACAGCTAATTCTGGGCAATGATGCACCTACACTATTTTTCCCTTAAAATCCATTGATTCTTCACTTTGTCCTCAGGATGGACCACATTAGTTGGTTCAAAATGTCAATTAAATACTATCATTGTGATTAATCCGAAAGACTTATATCTAAATATCAAATATGTACGAAAATGAGGTGTTACATATCCATTAGAATGATATTTTATATATGAGAACCATCTTGGATCAAACATGGCACAAATGAATGAATCTGGTTATGTGATAGAGAGAGAAACTTGGATCTGGTTTTTAAAAGTAACCTGGCACATTTCCATGATCAAAGTTCCATGATCACTTTAAGGGTTGGTTCATTTCCATTAGGATGCGATTTTGTATAGGAGAACCACCTTCGATAAAACCCACCAAGAGTTCAACAAGGTGATGGACGATTCTTCTTATTTGACAGAGAAAATCTCATATTTTGTTTTTACAAGTAACCTAAAACATTGCTACTCTCACAATTGCATGATCACATTAAGGGTTGTTCTATTTTGTTATGGTGATTCTACATTTTATCTTTATTGTCATAGTGGATTAGATAGCTGATAGAAAAGTTTGTTTTATATTTAACATTTTTTCATTATTTAATAAGGATATCAATTATATTTTTTTAAATCTGCCAAATTAAACATAATAATTTATTTTTATAAAATTTTCTAATTATGTAGGTTTTTTTTTCAATGTTTTTCACGAGTAAGAAAATAAATATATAAATCCTATTTACTAATATTTTTCCCTTTTTCTTAATTTTCATATAAATATAAAGCATAACAATAGTTTGAGAAATAATTAATAAATCAATCCATATGAACACTATTTGGTGACTCTTATGTACCATGTCTTTTGTGGAGAGGCTTCGCAGGTCTCTTAGTGCTCGTTATGTCTCTCAAGAATTCATCTTTATCCATTTGATGAGGGCTACTTATAAAGTTCTTTTGAATATACAGTGTATATATTTTGATATTTGGTTTCCCAAAGTGTAACTTCTTCATTATGTAAATGGCGTTGTGTTATTTTCATATTTCTTTTATTTTTGGTTTCAAAATATTTGAATTTTATTTGAATTTTTTTTGCATTGACATAATAATACTAAATCTAAATATGAAAAATGCTATATAACGAGAAGTTAGTATAATATGGTAAGATCGGTAATAATCAAACCATTTAGTCAGATATCCATTAACTATAGTTCATTTTTATATTTTGTTTAGTCAGATATCCATGAACTTTTATAGTTCATTTTTATATTTTGTTTAATGTATTTGAACATTATTTTTTTCCCTTTATAAAAACATTATTGAATATATATAGATATTCATCTTAAAAATGTAATTTTTGAAAATAAATATAATTAGATATACAAATATATATTGTGGTACTTACCTCCATAATAAAACCATTGAATGCACTATTGAAGTTCTCCCTAACTGAATATTGTCACCTACCTCTTTGACCCGTTATCAACAACCACCTACAAATGCTCTAATCACTACATCTAACTTTGATCCCTTGCAATTATACACACGAAGATATCACTTGCAATTATGCTCATAGGTTTAAATACATGAAATCATAACATAAAGATTAAAGAGTCAACATACATAACATGTGATGCACTTAAATCAACTCGGATTAGTGGAAAGAATCTCACTTGGAAAACCAAGCACCACCACCCAACCTAGAACTGACTTCCTCCAGTTCGTCACTGAACCAAGAGTTCTTGCCATGGATCCATTGCATCTTGTTGATCTCATCCATGGATATTTAATGCTCTCTTTCATGATATGGTGTCCTTTAGCGGCGTCACTCTTTTATGGATATTTTTATCCATTTGCTTAGGCTTTTCCTAGTAAATATCGCTTTTCTCTCCTATGAGATGTTTCCTCATAAAAGCTTGCCTTTATCTCCCACAAGGATTTTATGTTTTTCTTAAATTCAGCATATTTCTCCATCTAAGTAACTTGATGGATATTTATCCCCCAACCCATTAAGCTTATCCAGATTTGGATCTGGAAGTTTTATCACGAAAGAGTTATACATTCCCATTCATGAATGGGATATCATTTGACAAGAATATCATTTCTTGGTGTCTTCTTTTCCTAGTGATTACATTATCTTTATTATTTATTTAATAATAAAACATTTACTTTCATCGTTATACCTCAGATCTAGCTTTTATTAGCTTAGGTCAACGCAGTATTACATACAACAGAGGGGTGTTGCATACTCCCCCCATTAAATTTACACTATCCCTGGTGTATTACTCCATATTACAAAATATTTTATCATTCACATGTAGCTCTTTCTGAATTTTTATGTTCCCATGGCCTTGCCACCTCAAATAAATCTTTTGATATATAGGTTGCAAAGGAGTTTAACCGCAATTCTCCTTCAATTGTTGTTTTAACATTTGTTCAGTCAATTATGTGAGAGACTTTAGATGCCATAAAAACAAAAATCAATTTTGTTTACCATAGTTAATGTCATAATTTGACATAAAAGTACTACCATTTGAGTAAATACAGGTTAATGTTGCCCGTCATTTAACTATAATTCCCCATTTTCATTGTATTTAAATAATAGGAATAAATGCATCCTCTTCCAATGCATTTGTGTTCTTGCCGAACACTTTCTTATTTGATTCTCCCTACGTTAATCACAAAAAGTAAAACTAGCACATTTGACCAAGCAGCATGTACAAAAAATATCACTCCAAGTTAGCTCATAAACATCAAAATCATAAATCATATGTAACCATAATAAACCCAATAATAGATCACATGTAGTCATCACTGACTAGAATCATAAATCACTTGCATACGGAACTGAAATAAAACATTGATACTTATCCTTGAATCACTCCTTAACTTCCACTTATTTCTTTACTTGGTACACACTTTGGATCAATTGCCACACCAAGAAATCACCCAATGCTTTCTCCTCAACCATGTGCACATACACATAGTGTGCATCACACACATATAGCTATAAATGTCAAACAACATCATGCAATACCTACATCTACAGCAGTACCATATGTACCACCTGTACAATGTGTACATAATACCAAATTTCCATACCATCATATGCACGACATGTAATTTATCCACATCTCCTTAAACAATGTTAGTATAATTAACATAACATTAAGCCAATGCTAAAAATTTCCTTTATTTATTCACATTACCTTTAGGCAAGTCCAATCAAACCATGCTCGGTTTGTCGATTGGAGAATGGAATTCATGAACCTATTCCACTTTTGCAACAAGAGAATAATTGTATAATTTTATGTCAAAGTATTCAAGTGCTTTTAATTAGCTAATCTTTTTCATGTATCTTGTGGTTGCAGGAAATTCAGCAAAATAATAACATAGAGATAATCATGCATAACACAACTTTCAAATGCCACTAACTTTGGGTTTTTTGATTGAGTCACCAAGCAAGATATTAATAACACCGAAATTTGATCTTCGCCCAAATATAAAATAGACTATTGACTATGATAGTTAGTCTAGTATGGACTTCAATTATATATTTGAAGTTTTAATAATAATCTTAACCTTGTCTTTAGCCCATAAAATAATTGTTTGGTATTCAAAAGTACTCCACACATAATCTAGTGATGTCATATGATTTCTTGTTTTCTTTTTTAACACTACTTCCAACACTTTGTTGATTATGAATAATTCAATATATATCTGAAAGCAATGGAATAATCAATATGCAAGTACATACACATCCTATACATGGGTCATAAATGAAGGTTACTATGTTCTCACATTCCCCAATCTCTTAATTTATAGGGTACTATGTGTACCAGGGTGTGAACTTAGGACTTTACCATACCTTAAGACTAGGTCATGACCTAGTATAGTATAATTCATTTCCTGGAAACCAAATCAATTATCAAATTCGTTAAAATATATAGTTTATTCAATAATTGTTATGTTGTCATATTCAACACTATTAATGTAATCTGACAGGTAGACTTCTCCCATATTAATTGATAGGAAATAGTGGTACAAAATATGCATCCCAAATTGTATGATTCTGAATTAATTTAAATAGATTGCTAGATACCAAACATCGTTGTGTACCACAATCTTGATTACCAGTACCACTTAGCCATCAATGTGGTGGAATCATCCTATTAGTTTAGCAACAACTCTTGCATGGTTGGTTATCCTCTTTTTTCATTGTCCAAAACATTTTATATATGACACATTACTTGATGCATGCATTATTTTACTACTAGCATAAAATCCTTAGATCATCATAAGTTGTACTAATGTGAAACCTTTTGATTTACCAACAACTTTTTAATTAATTCAGATAAGTCATGTTCTAAATCTAGTGTACAATTCTTGTTAGCAATTAGATTGCTCTAAATTCCTCTACTTCTACTTCAAATGCATCCAACACCACCATATCTAATTTATTTATTATTTTTGTTCTCATAAAGCATGCATACTTTGTCTATATATAGTAGAAGCATACATATGATTTCAATCTTGTCACTTATTACAATCATTCTATTGGAAGCATCTTCTTCTTGTTGCAGATTTGAAAGGTCCCTATTTATGAGATATTAACAACAAAAATCCATCTACATCCAGATTGATATGCACATCAAGGTTGTGGAGTTTGACGGTGCATATTTTGAGTTGACAAATTGGAATTTGAGTGAGTTTAAGAATGTACCCTTAAGCTGGTATTTAATATTGTCTTTGGGATATTACTTGAGAAGCACTAGGAGCTTCTTTTACACTCCCTTATGTATTTGCACTAGATGGACTTTTGGGTGTCAGTGTTATTGACCTTCTTATTATAGTCATAAATTACTAATGTATGATGTCTTTTCCAACATGAATATAGTGATTTATATTACATGTATGCATATACTTCACAACTCTAACTGTGGTTCAGTCTAGATTGGAAACATAACTTATGCCTTTTGCATATCTCAATTACAATTATTGGGATATTGCCTTATTAAAATATAAACTTGTAGGTTCCAAACTGTGCATATCTAATTACATATGCATGTTACTACTGAATATTAGAATAATAACCTAGTAAAGTTTAGTTCCCTTCAATGGAGTATATTTGGTAAGCAACCTGGAAAACTACAAACCCTAGAACTTTGAAATGCAAAGAAACTCTTAAGAAAGCTATTTGTGTGCAAAATCTACACACACATAGTTCAACATAAAATATTAACAACAAAAACTAAAAATTATGCCATTGAAATCTCTTCTTCACCAATTAGCTCGTCAAACAAAACATACAATAATTGAAAATCAAATCATAAAAAACATTCAAACATTCACTCAACTACTAAAAGCATAGGAGGCTAACCCTACCATTCTTTACTAGACTTAAAAAGCTCCAATATTACAAAAATAAACAACCTAATGGCATTAAAATAAAAAAGTCTATCTCCATTCAATTTCCGCAAAACAATGCACCTTCCTTGTATTATTTTTTTCCTCACATTTAAATATTGCTTAATAAATTAAATAAATATAAAAACGTGTACACCCCTTAATTTACTATAACTGAATTAATTACTTATAAATCAATAAAATTCCCAAGTGAATAAAGCTCCAAAAACTATTGCTACTTCTAAAATTTGAAAAGAAAAATAAATCAACATTTTTATAATTAAAGAAAATGAAAAATTTGAAACCATGCTACAAATGAATACATGTAACCAGAATCAAAGACATACACTCACTAATGCTATCTATCTGGTTTTTTTTTACTTTCAAGAAAAGCTACTATTAATAATTCGATTATTATTAAACATGTTACAATAAATACCATCAAGACCGTATAAATAATTTTGATGCGATCTCTCAACATAGATGAAGTATTTAAAATTGTGCGTAGTTGTCATCAACACATTCTAAATGAGTTTGGCTCTACCTTTAACTCACAAAAACTAACGCATTATATAGGAAATCTATGGTCAATAAATCTGTTGCTATCATGTTTGATGGAGCATAATCTGTTACACTTATTGTTAAAATAGAACATAACAACAACCATAGATAAAGATAATAACCATATGGACGATTTTGATACCATCTTTCCACGTAGATGAAATACACAATATTTCAACGGGACTGAATTATGTAATATATATTATTTACTCTGGCCAGCACTATCTACCAAGAATGAAGATTTATAATTCGTTTCCGAGTAAACATCAACGGAAATATAATAATATTTTACCAATTATTAATATTAAATAAAAGTTTTTTAAACTAATTTTATATATAGACACGTTGCACGCAATTCCCACAATCGCAATAAGCACTTAAATTCAAGTTACGAATTCCGATCCGAAGTCTGAACCATCACACGTGTTAAGGGTTAAGGTTTGGTTAAGTGTTCATTGGCTTAAGTTTATGTTTCCCTTTAAATACGACCTGTGGAATGGTTAAGAAATGGTGACGCAAGAAAAGAAAACAGAGGTGAGGGTAAGCTTGATTTCGATAGCAGCAGAAGAAATTAAGAGGAAAGTAGGCATGAAGATAGAGTACGACAGATATATATACCCTTCTCAGAACTTCGTCAAGCACATCCTTCTCAAACACCACAATATGGATCTAATGCAGACAGCCATAGATCGGCTTGGCGGAGCAGGCACTGTCCGAACACCGGAGTCCTCCATAGACTCGTTTAGCGGAAGCGCAGCAGGCACTCTACAAACACCCGGTTCCTCCATAGAGCCGTTAGGCGGAGCAGGAACTGTTCAAACACCGGGGTCTTCCATAGACCCGTTTGGCGGAAGGGGAGCAGGCGCTCTTCAAACAGCCGGGTCCTCTATAAACCCGATTGACATAAGCGGAGCAGGCACTGTTCAAACACCTGGGTCCTCCATCGACACAATTCGAGGAAGCGGAACAGAAGCGATTCAAACACCCTGGTCCTGGTTATACCCGTCTGGCGGAGGCGGATCAGGAACTACTCGAACACCCTGGTCCTCCTTAGAGACGTTTGCCAGAAGCGGAGCAGGCATTATTCAAACACCCCGGTCGTCGCGGAAGCGGAGCAAAAGCGAATCAAACACCCTTGTCCTCGGCACACCTGGTCCTGGGGTGGGCGGATCACGAAGCACTCAAACACCCAGGACCTCCATAGATCTGTTTGCCGGAAGCGGAGCAGGCACTATTGAAACGCCCTGGTCTTCCATAGAGCCAAATTGTGGAAGCGGACCAGGCACTACTGAAACGTCCTCGTCCTCCATAGGACCAATCGGCGGAAGCGGAGCAGCTATCTTTCAAATACCCTCGTCCTCCGCAGGAGCAGCTGACAGAAGCGGCGCAGGTTGTTTGTCGTCGCTGGAAGAACTGAACCCTATATCCTTAATCGAGATGGAGGTTAACCGCTACCAGCACGGCCGGGTGCTCTACGGAACTCTCTGCGCTGCCGCCTTCAAGAGAATTGCAGTCATGACAGTGCTAGAGCTGGATGATGGCCTTGCTGTCAGGTTGCACATTCACTGTGACCGTCATTCGCCGGCGCAAATCCGGAGGGTTTACCCAGAGGGAGCCAAGGTGGGCATCCAGGACCCCTATTTAATGCGTTTGTTTGACGGTCAATTTTACATCGTCGTGGTAGACCCTGCCAAAATCCATTTGCTGAATGATGATGAAGTTCACAGTAAGTTGTAAGGTCACTCGGAAAATCTACCATGTACTGTGAGCGCACAAACATGACAATGCAGATTTATGTATGTTGATGTTTATTTTTGAAATTGTTAATTGGTTCTTGAATCTTGATTTTTACTTTTGAAATTGCGTGGTTCATGGATGTTCATTTTATTATTGAAACTGTTTTATTTTCAGCAAATTTATGGTCAAAAGGCAAAGATCAATGGCAGAAATAGCAAATTGTTGGAATACTGGGATTCGTTGTTTTTATTGAAAAAAATAAAAGATCTTCGTATCTTCTAGGCCAAACAGTTTGCTAAATAAAATCTGTCAAAAGAAAAAGTAATAAACATAAACTCTATTCTCTAATATTTTAAATATTACAAACAGTCGGCTAAATATAGATTGTCAAAAGGAATAATAATAAACATAATCTCCACTCTAAGGTTTAAAATATTAGAAATAATGAAGATAAATATAGACCTCTGCATAAAACAAACCGGGAAGTTTTCTTTGAGCTTATGTCAATATCTGGGTATAGCTTATGAACTGTATTTTCATCTTAACAGAAGTAAAATAAAATGATTTTGTATATTTACATCAGCAAAATTGATTTGATAATAAAAATTTCAAAATATATAATATATTATCCAGTTTTCTATTTAAAATTGATAATGTGAGATTTTGAGTTTAATATCAGAGATATTTTTATATTTAATGAATATGATGTGAGATTTTGAGTTTAATATCAAAGATATTTGTATATTTAATGAATAGGAGAAATATGACCGACATTAGGTTACCGAACTCTGATAGTATGACCGATAATAGAAAATTCATTGAACAGTGGTATTTTTCATTTTTCAAAAAAACATTAGAGATCTCCATATCTCCAATCTCAAACAATCTGCTGAAGAGAATTTGTTAAACGAGAATACGTTAAAAGAACAAAATTAGTTAAACGGGAATTTGTTAAAAGAAAAGTAACACAGATAAACTTACCGTAGAACCTTTAAAATGCTACAAATTTTGAACAAAGACATATATAGAGCTCTGCATGAAACTAACCTAGAAGTTTCTACTGAACTTATCACTAACATCTGAGTATAGTTTATACAATGTATCTGCATTTCAAAGAGAAAAAATATTTTAAACGAACTTTATATATTGATAACAGAAAAATTTATTCAATAATATAATTTCAAAAGTATATGATAGGTTTCTAATTAAATTTGATGATATAAAAGTTCTTGTTTTTTCATAGTATATTTTGGAAATATTTTAATATCTGATGCATAAAAAAATATAATCAATCAAAGTTAATTATTTAACCTAATACATATTGATAAATTTTAGAATATATATTACAAAATTTAAATATAAAAGAAATGTTCACTTAAACCACATAGCAAGGAAGTAAACAAATAAGAAGAAACTCAATAAAAAGTAACCGCAAAATTTTGCTGGATGAAATTTATATTCCTGATCCCAACTATGGCGACGAAGACCAAAATACTGCGAACGGCAATCAGGATTCATGACATCGTATAAGGCGCAGATCAGGTTTCTAGTAACAATGTAGCATATAGTTCAACAGATAAAACAAGCTCAGATTAAAGCTTTGCAGTTTTCAGAAAAACCCAAAATAATTTGTAACATCAAATATTTATTACCTCTACATATACATTAAGCAAACAAATGAAAATGAGAAAAGTTAAACTAGATTTAAAAAAAAAAAACAAAATTCAGAGATATTTTCGTATGATAAGAGTACCCATTAGACCGAACAAATACATCAAGAATC
>APFE031473459.1:30881-42471 GCA_000404065.3 Pinus taeda
GCCAGCGCCTCCTTCAGAAGAATCAATCACAGCTCAAATAATAGAGCAAATCAATTGACACAACTGACTATAGAGGAAAAGTTTTTTAAGGTGTTGAACCACACCTCGTAAGATTAGTACTTGGCAAACATGGCTTTTACCGGTATCAGAATTGACCAAAGCTCTGGTTAGAACCTCACTTTTTTTTTCAAGGTAATGAACGCTGTGAAAGCCGCCTGTAATCGAGAAATATATTATATTTACTATCTGTTTTTTTAATTTTTATTAATACAGAAGCGTTTTTTTATTTAAAAAAAATGGTTCCGAGATAACTCATAATATTGAACCAACAACAGAATTTGAAGCCCAGAAATGGTCCTGAGAACCATTCACATTCCGGATTGTTTTCCAAAATGCAGCCAGGTCCCGTATAAAATTACTCTTTTTACAAGTTTGTTTTTTATGACAACACTTTATGCTAGCTATAAAGGATATTTCCAAAAATAATTGCATTTCATTTGGTTGCTATTTCATCTATATCCAACGCTTCTTTTCATTATGTTTTGTTACATCTTAATTCAACGCACATTTGACAGCGGAATCTCCAATCTCAAGCAATCTGCTGAAGAGAATTTGTTAAGCGAGAATACGTTAAAAGAACAAAATTAGTTAAACGGGAATTGGTTAAAAGAAAAGTAACACAGATAAAAGCAGAATATGTTAAAAGAACAAAATTAGTTAAACGGGAATTGGTTAAAATAAAAGTAACACAGATAAACTTACCTTAGAACCTTTAAAATGCTACAAATATGGAACAAAGACATATATAGAGCTCTGCATGAAACTAACCTAGAAGTTTCTACTGAACTTATCACAACATCTGAGTATAGTTTATACACTGTATCTACATTTCAAAGAGAAAAAATATTTTAAACGAACTTTATATATTGATAATGGAAAAAATTATTCAATAATATAATTTCAAAAGTATATGATAGGTTTCTAATTAAATTTGATGATATAAAAGTTCTTGTTTTTTCATAGTATATTTTGGAAATATTTTAATATCTGATGCATAAAAAAATATAATCAATCAAAGTTAATTATTTAACCTAATACATATTGATAAATTTTAGAATATATATTACAAAATTTAAATATAAAAGAAATGTTCACTTAAACCACATAGCAAGGAAGTAAACAAATAAGAAGAAACTCAATAAAAAGTAACCGCAAAATTTTGCTGGATGAAATTTATATTCCTGATCCCAACTATGGCGACGAAGACCAAAATACTGCGAACGGCAATCAGGATTCATGACATCGTATAAGGCGCAGATCAGGTTTCTAGTAACAATGTAGCATATAGTTCAACAGATAAAACAAGCTCAGATTAAAGCTTTGCAGTTTTCAGAAAAACCCAAAATAATTTGTAACATCAAATATTTATTACCTCTACATATACATTAAGCAAACAAATGAAAATGAGAAAAGTTAAACTAGATTTAAAAAAAAAAAACAAAATTCAGAGATATTTTCGTATGATAAGAGTACCCATTAGACCGAACAAATACATCAAGAATCGATCCATCCATGCGCTCAGCAATGGCATTTTCTCTAGATCTATTAAAACGCTATCGGTAGCCTTCTCGAGGCCTTTGATAATCGCTGACAAACCACCCAATGCGATGTCAAGCAAGCTGATCTGATCCCCTCCAAAATACGGTTTTCCTGTGAAGCACTGGTTATTGAATAGAAAAATAACATTTTTAACTTTCGAAGACACAAATAGCAGATAAGGAAAGGATCGATGAGATACGAATGCAGGCGATTACTAAACTAAATTACCTTATCGTCTACAAAGGCAGCCCAGAAACGAGCAATGGCTCGGTCATATGGATCTTTGGGAATTCTTGCGAACACGGTTCGATTTCAGCAACAGCTCGCTCTTAGCTCTGAGATTCTCTTCCGCGAACTGGTAATCGATACCTTTAAGAGCAAAGTGCTATGTGAACCCGCACAATGAAGGGACTAGTCATACAGAACCGCTTTACCTGCCTCTTTTGTTCCCGTTTTTTTATTTCAGTGTTATTTCAGTTTTCGATGGGCATGTCTGAATCCCATGGAAGCTTTCTCCTGAGCACTTCATGACATCGGCTCTGCGCAAGGCGGGGAACTTATCAACCAATCCCTTGGGGTTCAGTGTCATTGTCACGACCCCGGCTAACATGCCGGGCCTTAACATGCTCAGATTATCGATGGGTCGCATAGATATGGCCCCGGGGTTTGCGATACCTCCCCATATTCATCCCCGAGGTAGTGAAACGATCTTCGTAGTGGGAGGGGCATTGAACGTGGGGTTCGTAGATACCAGCAACAGACTCTTCTCTCATAAGCTCGTGACTGGCGATGTGTTCATTTTCCCCAAGGGGACCGTGCATTACCTCCAAAACATCGGAAAGATAACTGCGTTTATAGTAAGCTCCTTCAACAGTCAAAATCCGGGTACTGTGATCGTCTCTCTGGCTACTTTCGCTTCAACTCCTACCATTCCCTACGAAGTGCTGAGCAAGGCATTCGCCATCAGCGTGCAGGAAGTGAACCGCTTTACTTGCCCCTTTTGTTCCTGTTTTTTTATTTCAGTGTTATTTCAGTTTTCGATCAACGATCATAATTCGTTCAATCGTCTAACACTACAAATCTACGGTGAACAATAGGACACGGGGGCGGCTAGGGCAATTCATTTCAAAGGGAAACGCCTTACAGCGTAATTACTAATTATACTTTCATTTCCTAGTGTAATCACCTCAATCTGTCATCAAATGAAGAATTTGGGTTCAATATACTAATTGTTGGTCTAGGTAGAAATTCATAAACTTTAGCATGTAGTTTGTTCTATAACGTATTTCATATGTCAATTTAAGGAACTAGAAAAAAATGTTTGTATTAAAAATATGCCTATGAATCATATTCAAGATTGATTTTTAATCACTAAAATTAGACATCAAACGAAAATTTTATCAATCAAATACCATCTAGAGGTCTAGTCCGGTCACCACTTCTCAATAGGTGAAATTTTTTTCTTTGCTTATTTTTCCTTGGATGCATTTCCTATTCACTAATTATCATTTTTTATGTAATTATTAGAAAAATAGAGAACCTATACCTCTCTTCCTCCATTATCTCATGCTTTATTGCAGACAACTGCTATGTTTTTACAGGTCTCGTGAGGATCAAGAATGTCAATATATACATGAACACTTCTTGAAGCTAAAAATTCATGCCAAAAGGGACATGTTATCCAAAAATATATCAAATAATATCCAACATAATATTGATTCCTTGTAAGAGAATTAGAATTGAATTCTACTAAGGAAATATGCCATATGGGTTTTGATTCTATATGCTCTAAGATTGTTTTGTGTTGATTATATTGATTATATGATCAATTGGGTTAGTTCCATGTTGTGGTCAAACTTCTTGTCAACCATGTTCGAAAGGGAATTATTTTAATGTGCCATGATTTGAATCTAAAAATTCTTGGAGCTCGTTACAACAACATTTCAACTTCTGACCTACAACCAATAGTACTAAATTTTTGGACATGGATCGAGATCAAGGTAAATGAACACCAATATCAAAAGAGAAGTCAAGTTCCATACCATGAGACGTCACATTTGTCATGCCATTACTATCTCAAGAAGCCTTCCATAATTCCTATTATTTATTATGTCATGATATACCCATATATTTCTTAAGCTTAAACATACACGCATACTAAAGTCAATAAACTTCCTTGTTTGTTTGTTCCTACCTTCTCTGCAAGTTTCCAAAATGTTACATTTAGTTACGGATCTGGAAATTTTTAGTACTAGATCAGTTATGGATGATATCTTACTACAGTTTTGTTATAGAGAAATGGTCCTTATCAACTAAATTTTGTAGTGGACCACAGACTTATTAAGGAGTCAACTTTTTGGTTTTATATTTAGTAAGGTGTTGACTTATAGGTCTTATATTTTGTCCATAGTTTCTCTAGCACCTCATTTTTCATATATGTTTACAGTTAGAAAAGGTTGTTAGTATGTCATACCTGGTTGGAGGCATGACATCCCAGGCTAGTTCTTTTGGTTTGATGTTAATTATATGTACCCAATGTAATAATTCTTGCTATTAAGTTGTAGCTGCTACAACCACACTCCAAAAAAATTCAAGTGCTTTGATTTTGGAGCCTCCCTTTTGTCCACAGGAGCTTATCATTCACTAACATCAAGTATTCATGTTATGCTAAAGACTTATCTTTTCATCCTAACCTGAATCTTTTCAATCACAAGAAAATTTATGCTCACACCTTGTAGCATTATCGGTCTTCCTCCATAAACTACACAATCTTGGAAGGTAGGTCGGCCTTGAGGATTTGAATTGCGTAATCCTAACAGGCAGGCCATTCTTGAGCTCAAAAAATGTGCAATTCTAGGAGAGCTCAACCTTGAGCTCAGAAATTGTGCAAAGCCTCTCTTGCTCTCAGAAACAACATAATTCACTGAGTCAAGGAGTTGCCAAGTCCCATGTGGTTGGGAATTGCCTAATCCTTCTTTGTAGTGTGAATGGTCGGTTTCCTGAAAAAGAAAAAAGAAAAAATAAATCCCTCGAAAATAGGGAGTGGATAATTAGTTTCCCAAAGAGTGGCACAAATTTCTATTTTTGGACTTTTTGCCAAGTGTCACTTTTTCCTTGATTTTAGGTATGCGCATCATAAACCCTTACTAGCCTAGAGATATATAATGGACACCCCTAGATCTCATTTTCACATTTTATATAGAGTTATATCCTTCCCAAGGAGATCAAGGAGCCTTCAGTGGAGTTTTCGGTGCTTTTTTGGGTGAGATTTGCTTTTGCCATATTTTGTCACTTTTTCTGTCGCTTTTTGTTGTTTTGTGAGTTTTGTTTTGTTTTCTTAATGGTTTATATCATTTTAAATTATATTAGCTTGTACAAGTGTTGGTTCAGTTTGTCAGTCACCTCATACAAGTGTTGTATCATATTTCTTGTTTTTTCCCATTAGTGGTCATCGTTTTGGTGACTCCCCATGCATGTTTGTTTGTCCTTTTTCATGTTGATCTTCCTCACTTGATTTTCACTGATCTATCTTTCCTTAGTCATATTTACACTCTAACCATGAGGGGAATTTTGAGGTTAACATGGGCCTGCTAAGGAAATTATAAAATAAGATTACATTACATCATCAAAGTTTAGAGGGAAAAAATAAAAAAAATAAAACTATTTTTCAACTCGTATTTTCAACTTATCTCTCTATGGGTTTACTCAAATTTTGAGTGAAAACACTCATTGGATGCATAATTGATTCCTCATCCAAGGAGAATCCATGTTTCATACTTTCAATGGATCCTTCTACATGAAAACTGAGAAATGCATCGAAAACATGATTGCAATCACACTTTTTCATGTAGCAGGGTCCATCGAAAGTATGCAACATGGGTACTCCTTGGATGAGGAATTAAATTTTGCATCCAACAAGTACACCCACTCAAAATTTAAGTAAAAAATTAGGGAGATAAGTTGAAAGTACGAGTTGAAAAAGTAGTTTTATTATTTTATTATTTTTTAATCTTTTTACTTTTTTACTCTAAAAATGGTGAATCATCCCCATTAGTTGATATCATCATCTTGAATCCTATTGGTTCTTATAAAGTTTATTTTCGTTGTACATTTTTCTTAGGAGGCCCATTTTAGACCTCAAAATTCCCCTAATGTTGCACTATCACTCATATCTGCCACTTTCCCATCCTCTTTCTAAGCAAATCTTCCCTTCAATTGGCTAGAAATTGCCTTGTTCAACTGGGTATTGTGCAAGTCCAAGGCTCAAGCCTCATGCTTGGCCTATGAGATTGAAAAATTCACAATCCTTGGCTTTCCCAACTACTCATTTCCAAGTTCCAGGGCTCAAGCTTCATCCTTGGCCATTGAGACTGTGCAATGCAGAGTCTCTCCCTTAGTCCACCTAGGCCGAGACTACACATTGCACAATCTCAAGCCTCACGTTTCTCCCCTAGATGTTGAGACTGCACAATGTGTAATTATTGAAGTCATTCCCTTCCCCCAACATAGGAATTGCACAATTATCCTCTTCCATCTTGTAGTTGATTCCTTGATCTTGCTTTGTGATTCATTTTGGTGAAGCTAATTCATGATTTCCACGAGTGCATTTTCCTCATACAGGTATTGCATTTGTTGAGCACTTCTCTTGATCAGTCACTGTTATCATGGCCCCCAAGAGATCTGCCTCAAAGGACACTACAAAAACCAGCACCAGGGAGGTAGTTGAGAGTACTCCAGTGAACTCTCTAGTTTTCTCAGATACTCAACTATTTATAGAGAAAGATTCATACATCACATGGAACAAAGTGAATAAGGAATTCTTAGCAAGAAGCCTCAAAGCAAACATTGAAGACAGACGGGTGTATATCAATGTCCAAAGCTTAGGTTTACACAATATTACATGTAGGTACCCAGATTTCCCATGTGAAAACATTATTAGTTAGATAATATCTCATACGGATTCCGAGACTATGACTCTTAACAATGCCAGTGGACAAAGGCTTTCCTCTTTTATGGCACCATATTACTATCTCATGTATCATTTATCGGAGATGGAATCACTCATGGATTCTTACTTCTATGCATCCACCAGCTACTTGAGCAAAAAGGAGGTGGTCAAATGCTGGTGAAAGAGCCAATAAATTTCCATCAAAAACCCACCAACACCTACAAGACAAAATTTCTCAGGAAGGCTTATCAGTACTTGATAGTTCTATGTTGTAGAATCTATGGTTATCAGAGTATTGAAACCTTCCCTGAAGGGTGGGCATTCTTGCTGAATCAGATTGTGAACAAACGAAAACCATTCAACTCATCAACCTTGCTGGATCAACAATTGAAGATCCATGTAGTTAATGCCCATAATACTCCCAAGGGCAAGAAAGCCAAACTATACATGTTTACCTACCTACTGGATCCAATATGCACTCACAATTAATTTCCTAGCATTAATTGGACCTGGACACCAAGAAAGCATGCCATGAACATTTAATACAAGTTTATTTCAGAGTGCATCCACAAAGGAGTATTGGAAAATATGATTGATCACTTCCTAATTCCATTGTACAAATTAATCTTTAAGGAAGATCCACCTTGCATTTCATGTGGGGCAATGGAAGCAACGTCAGAAATAGCAGATTGGTTTGCCTCACTGGATGGCACTTTCTTAAGAGTATTCGGTAGATAGAAGCCTCCACATCTTTTACCGAGGTATGCCACGGATAAATTGGTCATGTAATAACTTTATTACCATCTTTGCACAGTTTTATCATCAGTTTTGTACAGGAATAAGAAAACACCTTGGCTTGCTCTTCCTTTGCAAAATAGATTGTACGAAATCAAGAATCTAAAAGTTGTAGACATTGAAGGCAAGGAGATAGAGAAATTTTCATTTGATCGTTTGGAATTCAATCTATATGATCCTAGGAATGTTTGTAAAGGCCATTGTGCAAGGATTCATTTTCAATGGCCAAGCAGGACATTTCGCAGGCTCGAGGAGTAGGAGATGAAGAATTGTTATAATGCCTCCAAGTCCCTTGAACTAGTCAACTTCACAAGAACATCACAGGTTAATCCATAGAAGGAAGTCACTCCAGAGGTAGTACTAGCAATAAATAAGTAACCCAATGCACGGAAAGGGTAAGAGGAAAGTTGTACATAGTCCAATGGAAGAGTAGCATCACAAGATGAAAGCAGATCCAATCATTCTAAAATAAACCATAGTAGCATAAAAGAGGAGGAAACAGAGGAAGCAGGAGGAGGAGATGAGGAAAAGAGAAGAACAAGAGCATAGGATATTGGAAGAAGAAAGGAAAAGATAAGAAGAAGAAGAAAGATATATAATAGAAGAAGAAGAAGTAGCACAGAAATAAGCTGAGGAATAAGAGAATAACCAGCTACTAGAAGAGGAGAGTGAACAGTTGCAAGATAAGGAGCTCACTCAAGAAATTGAGGAGTTGATTGTGATTCAAGACATGGAAGCGGAACTGGAGTCATTGAACCAAGATCTTGATCTGATGTTGAGCACTTAGTAGGTCACCATTCAGTATCCCCTTCCTCTGACAACATAGAAATCTCCAAGTGATGAAGAGGAAATTGTTCCTCTTGATGATGGTCCGGTCATGGACATGTACAATACAACTTACGACAATCTTAAAAAGAAGATTGTATGAGTAAGGAAGAAACATTTCCCAGATGATCTCGCATCTCCCGCATTCATCAGAGAAAGGTTGATTGTGACAGACACCAGAAGGAATCCAAATTCCATTGTTGCAACCAACTTGGACTTCGCAGGTGCTACCAAGTCAAACACAAAGTAACTGATGGCCGAGAAAAAATAGTTGGTAAATAACTTGTATGCTACAAGGCAAGAAGTTTAACACCTTCGATCAAAGGTCTAGAACGCAACTCCCACACAAGTATATATGGAAGAATTTAAGGCATCCATGCTTGGTGAAGTATCAACATTGGGAGAAACCATGTGGATCCCTTATGAGGAGCTTGTCACCATGCATAAAGAAGTTGTCCACTTGAACTGCATGTAGTAGAAGTGTAAGGATAATGTTAAATCCCTCAAGGCTATCCATATAGCCATCATTGTTTTGCATGAGTGGTCAATGAAATACAAAGGGGCACAGTTCGAATTGGAAAAGGAAACAAGGCAACACACAAAATTGGAGAAACCACAAGTGCGGATGATCATTCAGAGTAACAAACAACGCGCTACATTCATCGCCAATATTCAGGACTCATATACATGATTGTACAACAAAGTGGATTTCATGGTGAAATCAGATAAGATACCATCATTTGTCTCACTCACTAAAGAAAAACATAGGAATTAGGCCAGGGAGGAGTATGAAGAATACTTGGATCGGTTAAGATAGATCACTACCAAGGAATATCTTGAAGTGAACAGGCAGAATATGCAGAATTATAGTGGTGGCCCTATCCAGATCAATATCATGTTGCTCTTTCTCAAGAAGGAAACTGCGACCAGTTCCAAATCAGTGTACCTAGCTGCCATGGAGGCTAGAGCCTGCTTCCAGCCTAATCCCATCGCACAGTTTGGGGAAGTCATCGCGTAGTACAAATCTTAGCACCGTCATGTGACCAAAACCTATAAGTCGAAGTTGTTGAGCTGTATTTTCCCCGAACTCAAGCTTAACTTATTTGTCTTATTAGGCTATCTAGTTGGCTCTACCCAATTTTATCCTATATGGGTACAAGTATATTGTAGTATTCTTTTCTATTTATTTTTTTAGTGCAACTCCAAGTGTCAATTGTGGAATGTGTAGAGTCAGCTTGAAAAGAATTTGAAAATTCATGAGGGAAGTCCAAGAGTCACAAAAGGGATATGAATAATCATCCCTTTTGTTATAAATATGTCCTCATAACTCATGTAAAAGGATTTTGGGAGCCAAGCTTTTGGCTAGGCTTTGTGATATGAATAGGAAAATTAGTTTTGTTGTGGTAAATTCCTCTTCAGAATATGTAAAAGTTCTTAAGGATTCATGAGGTTAGTTGCAAGTTTTAGCATGAATTTTTGAATGTTTTTATGTAAACTGCATGTACAAATTAACATAAACAAATGATTGAATAGTAGCATATAATCGACATGAACATCACCAAAACAGTATCACAACAACACATGATGAAGGAATGCACCACACCTAGGCTATGTCTCCTTGGTCCAGCTTCCAATGGATTGACCCTCTCTATTATGCTCAAAAGTGTGAATACATTAGTTTACAATGCTTAGATACCTCTAAAACTTGTTCCAATGGCTCCGGAATGCCCAAAAAATCCTGTCTAGCCTCTTTTTGCTCCTGATTTGGTCAAAACCTGAAGAAGTTATGGCTTCCTCAAGTCTTTCTACTAATCACACCTTAACTTCCCAAAAATACGAGACCATCCTACAAATTCACCTCCAATTCCACTAACCAAGCGTTGATTTCACCTAATTTCGGCCGAAATTATTGGACGGATTAAATGCCCTATAAGGCCTTAAATCCAAAACATTTGTGCCACATGAGGGCCATGGGCCTAGGGCTAAGGCCAATGGCCCGCTCCCACCAGCAAGGCCCCCACTCCACTCCTTTGTGGTCCCGTGGGGTGGCACGCGCCCAAGGGTTGGCCCCGTGGTTGGCCCTTTCCCCAAATGGTGCAACACGTTGAATTTAAATATATGTGAACAACCATATATAATAAGAGATACATGTATGGCATATTTGCAATGGCTTGGACTTGGAGTTTGGAGGTCGTGGTTTCGCCCCCCGCCATTGTTGCTCAGAGCATAACCCAATTTTTGGTGGCCTTCAAGCTTCCGCGTGGCAATCCCTAGCTAGGCCATGTGGTAGCATGTGGTTGGCCACCAACCATCCAATAAAATTCGTCCAAAACTCCACCTAAGCCCATGCCACGTGTCAGCACACCATTCACCGAAGGTCAAATAGACACTTGCACAGTCATCCTGTCATGTAGGCATGCCTAGTCAGTGCCATGTTAGCAGTACAAACTACTAAATGGGTTGTCTACATTTTTTTTTCAAATTCACCTATTTAGGAAAATGAACATAACATGTTTCTGGGAGCATACAGAGTTTGTCTCGTGTGAAACGAGTTGTGCCGGATTCAAGAGGATGAGAACTATGTATTCATTCAGGTGCCAATCCAATCCGACAACTTTGAATTTTGAGCACTTGATCATCCCCCTCCCCACTTGAAGCCTTTTGGACCGCAAAATATCACTTTCAGTTGTTTAGCAAGTGAGGGTACAGTTCCCTCACCTTTCCAAAATCAATCGATTTGGACTTGGTAGGAAATTGTTCTTTGAGCACCACGTGAAGGTAATATATATTCCTTTATTTTGAAGACCTTGTTCTTCTATCAAGAATGGTTTCTTGCTGTAGTTCATCAGATTATTCAAGAGAGAAATCTTCAATGGACAGAATTTGAACATTCTTTCCTTGATCTTCAGTCATAGGAGGCTCATACAACCTTAAATTTTCCACATTAACAACAACATAAATTTGCATATATGAAGGCAAATCCAACCTGAAGGCATTGTCACCAATCTTTTCCAGAATTCTGAATGGACCATATATAATTATTTTCAACTTTATACCTTCTCCTTGGAGCCTCTCTTTGCTAATGTGAAGCCAAACTTCACCACTGACTTGGAACTTGTGATCTACCAATGCTTGTCGTGCCTTGACTTGTACTTGCCTTGGCTCTTTTCAAGCTGACCTTGAACTATTTGAGGTACCATTTGGAATCGTTCAATGATCTTCTTGGCATTTTCCATGTCACCATCAATAGCAACATCCTTCTTACCATGATGGTACAACAAATTATGACGCAAATGGTAATCATATTCCCCTACTTGTTTCTCTTGACTCAAGATTAAATGTACATTTTGAAAGTATGCATATTGTTGAACATAACTTTCATGCAAAACAAAATTATGCTTGAGTTAAGTAGCTTGAGTTAAA
>APFE031473459.1:61944-86195 GCA_000404065.3 Pinus taeda
ATATATTTGTAATATGATTTTTTTAATATTTTTGTTTTCTTTTTGTTTTCATTTTGTGTAATCAATTCTAAGTTAAATTTTGAGGCTTTGTATTGAAATCTAAGGCATTGTTGAGTTCAATGCAATGGCTTTCACTAACTTCCATTGATATTTAGAGTCTATGAAATACTTTTCTATTAAAATTATGGAAATCTCGAATGCGTTCCCATTTATTTCTTTAGGAATCGAATTTAAAGGATACAAACCAAAATATATTGAAATCATTATACACATATTAATGTTTCTCCAACTTCATTATTTAACCTTCCACGTGATTTGGAAGAGAGTGTATTAAAATATAAAAATATATTTTTGATGGTTATTGACTAGTTAATAAATATATTTTAGGAAAGGTAATAAAATAGATATAAACTCAATGGGAAAGGTAATACTTTTCGTTAAGAAGGAGATAATTGTCCAATAATACACATTATTTAGGATAGGTAACACCTACATCACCTCCTATTGCAACTCTTGTACTGAAAATGTTCATATTTTTATTATATATGTACAATTTCCTTAGTTTTCCTTGTGATCAAAAGAAGCCATGAAGGTGAAACAAACTTGGACATGCATAAAAAACTTCAACGAAATAAAATAAGCATTCATTGTTTCTTTCACTAAAGTGCAATATAATTACATTTATGCATCCTAAATTATCTTTCATCATTTCAAAGAGAAAATCTCATGAAATATACACACCCTTCAGATTGAGGATTTTCATCCGTACTATGTCAAAAATTCTTGCAACATGCAAACATTAAATGACCCACAACTTTATTCCTTGTTAGTTACTCCAAATATAATATTTTTATTAAAAAATGTCTCATGTTATTCTTCTCTTTTACTTACTTAATTCTTTCATATATATTTCCATTAACTCACTCTAAATATTATGCCCAAATATGCATAATGTAAAATTTTTAATGATATTTTCGTAAAAATATTGAGAGCTCTAATGATTTTCAAGTTAAAATAATTTTAAAGTATAAACTTTGAGCAAATAAATAAATAAATAAATGTAAAAATCAACAAGTAATTTTTATTTTTTATTTTGGAAAAACATGGAATATTAACCCACTCTAAATATTATGCCCAAAAATATTCTCTACTACGTGGAAAATTATCGATCTTATTTACATTGGAAAATTGTTTATTATACCAAGATCTCTAGACTATCTATAAATATTATCTCATTTTTCGCTCTACTTATTCTTTCCCTTTCATCTTCAAGGGTGATTTAATTCACAGAGAATGAGAACTCAACATATTTTTTTTGTTATACCTAACTACTTTAAGCATTAAATATGTTTAATTGACCACCCTACTAAAATATATGTGGGATTTACCACTTCCTTATTTGTATGGGTCTATAGCTATGCATAATAATTTCTAGCTTATTCTTTATCTCCTATTATTGTTGACATAATTTTCTCCTTGTTCACATTCACTAGCAATCTAAGAAATATATTGTTCCTTGTTCCAATTCGCTAGCAAGGCCCCTTTATTCATGTAGAAAAGTTGGACATATATATTTTAATTTGTGTGCTCCTATGAATTTTCATTATGCTAGTGAAAATAAATGTACGAAGAATTGTGTTGATGATTACATTAGAATGTGTTGGTCGCACTTATTGAAAAGTAAATCTCAAGCTTTCAAAACTTTTAAAGATTTTCATTTATGGATTGGATATGAATAATAATCACATATTGGCTCTCTTCATGCTGTTAATGGAAGATAATGTACTCTAATGAATATGAAAAATATCTTTGCAAACATAGCGTTCAACATCAGAGCATAGTTGCATACAATTCTCAACAAAACTATGTAGTTAAAAAAATGAACATTACTACATTCAATATAGTTTACTCAATGAGGATTTTAAAAAATAGAACATTGATGTTTTGGGATGATGTGATTCTATGTGAAATTTATGTGAAAACGTTATGTCCATCTCACACTCTTAGAAAAAGACTCCTTGTAAAATGTGGTATGGATGAAATCCTTCAGTAAGACATCACAAGGTCTTTGGTCCCTCTACATTCACTTATGTTTGTTATAGTATATCCATTTTTGCATATTGGGTATATTATTGTAATTATTTACTTCTAAATTTTTGGTTGCAATGTATCATACATTGGTTACAGTTCCCTCGAAGGATTTCAGCATGGTTTCTATTTTTCTCAACGATTTCGAAATGAACTACCCTTCATACATGGAGTTCCTTCCAATATTATACAAGATTTTGAGTATTTTTAACTCTATAATTATATTTTTAACTTGATTCTCATCTCCGGTATAATTTTTCTTGGTACAAGCATATACGTACAATACTAATGTTATTCCATCTACAACAAAGTATTAGATTGAAGGATGTCATCTATATTACTAATGTTAGAATCTACTTATCTTAAAACACTCTATAATGTTCTTGGCTTCATTAATTTATTGTGATTCCAATCCAAGCTAAGGAATTCCTTTCTTCTATGTGTAGGTTAGTCTACAACTAACTTGGGTTATCTTGTGACATTGTTTTGGGGTCAAAATTTATGCAATTTTTTTTTGTCTACTATTTTGCCTTCAAGTGCTTATCAAACACTTCCTCTTTAGAGGGTTTCAATGTCGGTTCTGATTTTCACTTGATGTTGGCTAGAAGGAAATTTTATGTTGTTTGAGTGTAAAGAAAACCAAAAAGTAGCCAGGGCTTTTCCCAAAAGGCCTGACACTCAAAACAATGCATGTATATCGATTTCAATTCAAGCGATTTACCCTCTCTTTGTTAGTGAGAATATTTAATTATGATAAAATGGTTTTGATTGTCTTATAGCCCCAACAATGTAAACATTTCTTTTTATTCATAAGAACAATTTATACAATCTATTTACTTGTTACTATGTGTAATGAAGTCATTCCATCAAAGTTTTACAATACTATGATATTTGTTCTATTTATATTCTATGAAGACACATTAGATATTCATGTCAACTCTATAAATTTTGTTTCTACATAATGATTTTATATAATTTACTATTACTATCATTTTCTTTGAAGAAGAGAATATGAAAATTAGGCAAGAGGTGTGTTGAACACTTGCCATGGGAGTTTTTAAAGGTTGTCCTTTAGGCCCTAGTAATACTTTATCCAAGGCTGCTTGTTCCATGGCCAATTGATATGATTCCAGTCCTTTGATCTATAGCAAGCTAAACTAGGTATACATTTATTTTTCTACAAGTTAAACTATGTATAAATTTATTTTTATTACCTCCAATAGTTCTTTATTGTAGTAGCTTACAACAGACTATACTTTTATAGGTGAATAAGGGTTACTGTGGATGTTTATATATTTATCCATCGAAACTAGATTCTTTAATTTATTATATAATATCCTTTTGCATCTTTGCACACATTCAAGTGTATTATTTTTTAGAATATAATTATCTAATATTTTCCTGTTGGAAATAATTTAAAGTGTATTTGATTCCTCTAACCAAGAACTATGTTTCCAATTAATTCTCCCAAAGCTCTATCTCCTACTTCCCACGAGAACAAATAGTAGTCATTTCCCAATTGACATTTCCTTGACCCTTAGCATCATATTTCTACTTTTGTGGTATGAATACAATCATTCTTTCCCAATAGACGCTTATCTTTTATACAACCCATTTTATCTCCAACAATCCGTTTAAGTGAGTTTTACCCATGACATTTTTATTTTCAGTCATGTGTTTTCTTGGTAGTTTGCAAAATGAACAATTCAACTCTAGCAAAAAGAACATTTTTGTTTAATTTTTATCTTGCCTCTTCTTGTGAATAACTCCTTCAATGTGAATTAGAAGTATAATATCACATGGAAGCCTTTAATATTTTTTCAAGAATTATAACACAAAAAGCCAATTTTTTTTATATTAATAAAAATAAATATTTACAATGTCATATGTCACATCACTTGACCGACTTTGACTTGTTAGGGGCAATTAAATATTCAATTAAAAAGGTCATAATATAAATTTACCAAGGCTTATTACAATTCACTTTTGTAATTGGAGGAAACATAAGCACCTTGAAAAAGACATCTTTAGCATGTTTAAAAAGAAAGTTGTATATTTTTAAAATGAATTGTGTGTTTTATTTGAAAATTAATTTATTAACTTAAACAAAATATAAATCAAAGGATAAAATTCAACTCCAGATTTGTATTTTTGAAAAATATTTTGATTAAAATATTTGTAAACAAATTAAGTTGAACATAAGTGGCTTAAAATAAAATATTTTACTTTTTCCTGGTTTTCTTCTAATATTATGATATTATGTATGTGTAAAATCATGACAGAAAAAGGAAAAAAAGAACACAACAAATAAACCCAGTGACGTAAAGAGAATAAAAAAACACATTTTAAAATATCTAGCATTATAAAGCCCATCAATTCTAGCTAATTATCTCTAAGAAAAAATACATAATTGTCTTCAAAATTGTGATAGAGGATGTTTTGTGGTTATTGTGTGTATATTGAGTATTTTTGCTTGCAAAAGGTTTATCATCATAATCATTTGCTATATTATAGTTATTTTTATTATTGAAAGATATTTTAATTGATATATGTTATGATCATTTGTACAAATAAATGGGATGTTATTAAATTGAATATCAATTCGCACATAATTTTGCACATAAAATAAGTTAAAACCAAATTCAACTCGTTAAAAGTGTAATTGTTATATACTATCTTTATTTATGAGTAAAACCATTATATATGCACAAACACAAAAATATACACAAAATAAACTATAGTCACAAAAATTTGAAATTATATCATAAAACATAAAATTGTAATTAATGTATAAGAATATTCATTAAAAATTATTGCGATTTAAAATACACAGCATTGAATAATGTGGTTACAAAAAAAAGATTACACTTTGCAGTGCGGAGTGGATGTCATGCGTCCATTACCAAATAAGGTGAACTGGGGTTATAAAAGTTGAGCATAGATAAGCGGTATGCAGCATTCAATTCATTTAAGATTAGGTGTTGCCATTGGATACGTGATGCATGCTTAAATCATCGATAGTAGTTTTGTCTGATGGCAAGGTTGATTCTAATAAAAACTTTTTTTGTCTGCTCGTTCCAGAATTTATATACATACAAATTACAAATGAAAAAAACCAAATACATTACATAAAATAAAAGAGAGCAGAGAACATCTAAAATGTCGTAGCGGCATCACAAAACATGGATTTGTAACTATTATCATATATTGATTAAAAATGCGCTGCGTGCAAAGATGCAATTGAAAGCATACTTAGAAAAAATCCATAGGCCATTCATGATTTATGGGTCATTTGCGAAAAATTAAATGAATTTTGTGTAAACTAAATGCTAATCTAAACATATATAGTTTATTACACATTCAATTAATTGGGACTGTAATTCTTGCATATTATATTTTATGTGTGTAAAATCATCGTAGAGGTGATTTGTATCAAGTAAATAGACAATTTGGGCAATGACCTTCCATACGGGATATTCTAATGAAAGCATTTCTTGTGTTCTAAAATTATACACAAACAATACCATAAACAAACAAACACATACATTTCATAAAATAAAAACACAAACATTTAAAATTCTATCATCACAAAACATCAACATGTAGGTAATTATAAAAATCATATTAATCAAAAACAATTATAAAGAGTATTGTGCATTGAATAGTGGCACTTACAAAAATTCAAATTCATTGATGATGTTGAAAAAATAAGATTTTATTAAATCAAACAACAATTTAAAGATTAGCATGTTAATATACAAATTATACTCATTCTAAAATTAATTACTGTATACGATATTACATGTGTGTAAAAATATTATACTCAAACAAACAACCACACACAAACAAAAGCATAACAAACAAATACATAGCATAAAATAAAACCACATACATTTAAAATTATATCATCACAAAACATCAATCTGTAAATTAATTTTTAAATTTTATGTTCATTTTGTTTGAAATATTTTTAATTTCACATTGAATGATTGTGGTTAAAAAAATATTCATGCTCATAATCATGTGTGATGTTGTGATTATTTGTATTGTTGAAAAGTATATGTTGATTAAAAACAATCATGAAAACTGGTGATTTTCAAACATACAAAAATTGGTGATGATTCTTACAAGGAAAATCTTTAGACATTGTTACTTGTGGTATTGTCATGGTCATTTATATCTCTAAAATTTATTGAGTAAAAATATTTTTGAAATTTTGATTTTATACTAAATAGACTTAACAAATTATAAACGCCACCCATTTTGTATCGTAAAATAAAAAAATAGAGTAAAATTTAAGATAAGAATATGTTATTTAAAATATCAAATTAAAGATTGATAGGGGAATTGTGTCAAGAGGACAATCTCGGTGTGATGGCTAGGGTTTCTTAGTCCTTTTGCTTTCCTTATGCAGTCGGGTTTCTTCAAACATCAAATGCACCTTCTGCATCATTGCTAGGGCACGATCTCACTGCTCGCGGGTCCGATAATGGAATTTTCGAATGGAGTTAATTCTAGTTTTGGTCTCGTGTTCAGGCATGGAGACTGACAAACGATGTTGTTAGTACTATTTTTCACCAAATGATCGATGCAGAGTACCTTCTCAGCCCGTACGTACATGATGGAATAGAAGGAAGTGAAGGGGATCACATTTGTGAGTCGGGAATGGACCTATGTAGGATTAAGGCGACTCTGGAGCAGAAATCTTATAATTGTTTGCTCTTAGTCACTAGAGAAATATTGATCAGATCTGAAGGCAAAATATTGGCTACATAAGTGAATATTCGACCTCGAAAACTTCGTTTCATAGATCCGTTGTTAAAGATCCCGAATCTGGATATTTTCAATCCCCTGAGCACATTAGCTTGTCAAAATGGAGGAGTAGCATTGGATGTGAAAAGTCTGCTTCGTTTTTTGCTGAATCAGAATTTTCCTCGATCAAAGTGGGTGGGTTTGGTGGTTTGGCCATCACTTATGAAGTCAATACTGCCACAGAAATCCATATCAGTCTTTGCAGATCCACACTTATCCATTGATTCTACTAAAGATGTGTGTGACTGTCAAGTATGGGCACTCGATCTGGTCGCCTTCCAAATTTTTGTCAAATCCCCAAATGGAAATCAATATTATTTTGGGTTCGGGCCACAAATCACGTCAAACAATTAAAGCACAATATCGTGCACACTTTGGGTATCCCACTACTCGTACAACGTCTAATCTGCGGATGAAAAACGATGCAAGAAGTTGTGATGTTACAAGATTATAACATCCTCCCGTTATCCAGCATCATATTAAACTTGAGGATTGGGGAGGATCACCTCGACCAATAAATTCAAAGGGCACAAGGGTAGTGTTCAGATCTACTCTTCCCAAAGGAACATAATCAAATCAAGGGCAAGTAAATGGAGTCTTTTCTATAATAGATATCCTCAAAGGAAGATGTGTTGCCTCAACAACCCCAGATCAGAAACACAATATACCCAACCCCTACATAGTGGAACAACTGAATAAAATCCCAGTATTGACTGCAGATCTACCATAAACAAATTAGTTTTTCATAACATATGAATCTCAAGAAGTACTATACAGATTCAACACTTTTTGGCTAAAACCAATGGATCTCTTCAATTGGATATTCACAAATTGGACAATATAGATTCATCTTTGCTCCACAGGCTTTTTCATAGTAAAATTTTTATTATGAGAGGGTTGTGAATATATACTGCAAGAGGTTCCATGGTTTTGGGGCTTTGGAGGAAATTTTCTCACCCCTTGGTCCCCATATTTCGACGCCAATATAATTGTAGTTTCTCGAATGTTGGTTTTGGTTAGATTGCATAATCTATCCGTACATTTATGGCTCCATAAAGTGATAAAAGCCATTGGGAACATATTAGGGTGATAAATAAATATACACAAATATTTGAGGAACAAATATACACAATTGGAAACATTTCTTTGGAGCTAGACCTCAACAAAGGATTCTAGGACCATATTCTCTTGACAAGCAACAAGCAGTGCTCGACACAATTCCTAGATTTTGAGAACACAACATTTAGATGTCGAATAAGCAAACAAATAAGACATCCACAAAATTCATGTCCTGATGCCAAGAAAACACCCCAGAGGAAGAAGTAAACAAGAAAGAAACTCAAGGGATGAAAATTCCCACAAAAGTTGCCTCACAAAAAAGAGAATGATGAAGAAATGGATCCTCCAACCAATGAAGAAGCCCAAAATACACAGGAAAACATAGAAAAGGGGAGCGTTAATCATGAAGTTTCAGGAACTCCAGCACACACATCGAGGCATGAGATGATCATTGTAGAAATAGAGGCGGGGGATTCAAAATATCATTGTGTATCTAAAAGTTCAGTTTCAGATAAGCAAAATCTAAGAGCGAATGAAGGGACCCAGCTAGAGCTTGTAATGGCCACTCCTTAACAGGAAGAATGGCAAAAGGTTAAAAAGAGGAAATGGAGAAAACGGTGACATGTTTACCACCACTTGGAGTTGTATTTTTGGTCTTCGTGATCACCAATTTCGATTGGCACAACTGAATGCATTATCACTATCTACAACATGTAATTTTGCTTTCATTAATAAAATTACAATTTTTTCCGAGGAAAGAAATTATATTATTTAAAAAAAAATATAAAAGAATGTGATTTTCAAATACACATTGAATAGTATAGTGATTGTTACAAAGAAAAAACTTTGTCATTCATGATGTCATGGTCAATTACCAAAATAAGTGATTTTTTTTTAAATTTACCATGCATAAGTTAATGCAAGCATTCAATTCATTTGAAGTGTATCTCTTGCATTGGATACTATGCATGCTTAAAATCATCATAGAAGTTATTCGTATAAAGTTTATAGACAATTTGTTTAGCGACCTTCCATATGGTATATTATAATGAAAGTTTTTTCTGTGTTCTAGAATTCATAGATATATAAACACAAACAAGCGCAATGACAAACAAGTAAATACATTCTATAAAATAGAAACACAAACATTAAAACCCTATCATCATGAAATGTCCATTTGTAACTAATCATAAATATATGTTAAATAAAAATACTTATACTTAGATATGCATTGAATAATGATACTTGCAAACAAAAAAAACCCATGGTCATTTGCAAAAATAAATGAAATTTTGTTAAACTAAATGCTAATTTGAACATATATAGTTTAATACACATTCAACTAATTGAACATATATAGTTCAACACACATTCATCATAAATATTCTATCTAATTATGAAAAATGATTAATTAGAAAGAAATTCAAATTCATTCATGATCTTGTTTCATTTGCAAAAAAAAAAAAAAAAAATTATTAAATTAAGCTACAAGTTAAAGATCAGTACTTTAGTATACAAATTCTACACATTGGCAAAGTACTTATTTTATATGATTACTATGTGTAAAAAAATTATACACACATAGCATAAACTAAAGCCACATACATTTAAAATTCTATGATCATAAAACATCAATTTGTAAATTAATTTTTAAATTCTATGTTTATTTTGTTCGTATTTTATTATCATCATGAGAGACTTTTGATATATTTTTAAACTATCATTGAATGATTGTGGTTTCAAGAAATATCATTGTCATAGTCACTTGTGATGTTGTAATTATTTGTATTCTTGAAAAGTATATATTGATTAAAACCAATCATGAAAACATGTTATTTTCAAACTTACAAAAAAAGGTGATGATGCTTATAAAGAAAATTCACAACTATATATTTTTGTCATATTATAACACTTTATAAACTCCACCCATTCTGTATCATAACAAATTAATTAACTAATAAATTAGTTATTTATTTTGTTTAAAGTGGTGTTGTTTGTTCGTTATTAATATCAGTTTATTTAAACAAATTAATAAATTTATAAACTTCTTGTTAAGTTGGAAATGTTTTTATATTAAAATTTTAAGTTAATTACAATAAAATTATAGAAATTTTTGAATGAACGGTTTATATTTATATATGAGGTTTTCTTTAAAATATTAATATTTGTAATGTGAGGGAGGAGGAGAATGAATAGCAGGGCAAAAATGTGTGCTAGGGTTTTAAGTTGCTGCAAAGTTGAATTCGCTGCAATCGAGCTTATGCTTGTTTCTGTTGATCAATGGAATCCGCACAGTGGGGTATTGTTGTTGCGATGAACATCAAAGGAGGACGGAAGTTCTATGGGAACCACACTGGAAGGGATTCAGGTGATACAAAGTTGTTGGAAATATATGATTTTTGTAGAGAATGGGGACTCGACTCATGCGTTTTTTATTCCTGGTGGTATCTTTTTCACGTAGGATCTTTTACGCATTCTCCCAAATCCACTATTTTTATTTTACCTTCTTTCATATTTCGTCATGGATGATAGTGGAATGGAGATGATCGGTAGGGCTCTGTTAGGGTCAGGAGCCGACTGGTCAATGGCATCAATTGGCCCTGCAGCGAATCCCATCCCGGATGTGCTCGTGACGTATGAAGGTTACATAGACGTCGGAGAAAAGCCCGTGAAGGTGTCGAACGAGAATCCCAAACGGATGAAGCTGACAACACCCTCATTTAAAGAGGATCTATGTAGCCATCATGGCTCTAAAGGTGTATTGCGCTTCGTGCCCATATGATGTGGTCATGCCTGAGGCCCTAAAGAAAGATGACGCACCAAATATTGGTGCGAAACCTGTGGCTTCAAAGGCGGTGGCCCTCAATGCCAAGGATCCAGCTGTAGCCACTAAGACTGTTGCTCCGAAGGCCGTGATGAATTCTATCCCCATGATCGTCTGCGGGGTCGCAAAGAAAGCCGAAAAGGAGTCTGGCTACAACGAATAGGGAAATAGTTTGCTGAAGGAGCCCACAGAGATCCCATTGCATTATGGCGCACCTGAGGCTGCTTGGTCATGCTCCCTCTACATAGAATTAGAACCCTCATCACTGGTAAATATTTTTTTATTTAAATTTTTTATTAAAACCCCTTCGGAGATGTCATTATTGATCTGGGTTCATGCAATAGACTGTGTGATGCATTTTAAGAATCTATCTCAAATCATTTTGGATATCTAGCTGGATTACAATATCTAAGTTTTGGGGGCAAAGCTCTCCAGGATCCCAAACCTCTCACATAATACAATATTTTACTTGTGTCTAGTATAATACTCAATTTGAGGTTGAGAGGTGGTGCAACAGATTACAACAAAACAAATCATTCAATAGGAGGCTTTCAGAGCCATTCAACCAAAAACAAATAAATACATTAAAAGCACAAAAAATAGGACTTTCTTTCAAAAACATCCTCCAAGAGAAAAATTCACCTTCAGCCACAACAAAGCAATCCGGAACTGAATGATGTACATATATTATGGAGAAATTGAAGCACATCCTAAAATTAAATAGAGATATACCAGAAACAAATGAGCATTGTAATATTTTGGGAAAACTAGCTATTATATGTAGATACAACTGTTTCTGCACAAAACCCACTAAGCTCTTTCACTGGATTTTCGCAAACTGCAGTGCTCACTATGATATTCACCTCTGTTCTAAGGGGTTTTTCATTGTAAATTTCCCATCAACAAAGGCTAGAGACATCATATTATAGAAAGGACCATGGTTCTGGGGATCCATGGGTCTTTTCATCATGCCATGGTTTCCGGAATTTGATGGAAATACTATGGTTGTATCTAGGATGCCAGTTTGGGTTCATCTGCAAAACCTCTCGTTACATCTATGGAACCAGCCAAATCTTGCAGGCATCAGCGTTACATCTATGTAACCAGCCAAACCTTGCAAGCATCAGCAACACCATCCGGCGACACATCATAATGGACACACAAAGACTAGAGAAAAGAATTTTCACATTCGCACGAATATGTGTAGAACTAGATCTCAACAAAGGTTTATCGACCACATTCAACTGAAGCACAAACAATGGTGCTGGACACATATACTTAATTATAAAAATACAACATTTAGATGTAGAAACTATAGGCAAACAGGACACCTACAAAATAAGTGCTTGAAGCAAAACAAAACACCCGTGGAAAGAACAAAACAGGAAACAGGCCAAGGGATGGCAATTTTCACCACGAGGCTCTCATGAGGAGGAGGAAGCTGGTGTGGAACATCCCATACCAATGAGGAAAATCATATGAACAAGGATTCAGAAGCACATGAATTACATCCACAATCTTCGATGGCCTCATAGCTAGTAAATATACCAGACACAATGTGATGCAGGAGCATCCAGCTCCGAGGAGACAGAAGTTGGTTGACGATCTCATGGAGAGACAAGAACACATGATCATACATACATAACTGGACAGGTGTTAGACTTGTCAGTTATTTTACCTTATTTTATTTGTTTTATTTTGTCAGAAAGACATTAGGACTAGGTCGATTAGAGTTATGAACTGTTTCTTTTCAAATAGAAATTATTAACAGCAAAATAGGTTGTCAGTTAATTAGTTTCTTTTGTTAGTTAACTAGTCTCTGTACAAATTGTGTTAGTTAGGAACAGTTGGGAATTGGTGGACAGTTACCCAATTCTGTTGGGCAGTTCTACCTGAACAGAACTGTGGTGTTTCAGGGGTTTAAAAGAGAAAAGATAAACACTGGAAGATATTCCTCAGACGAAGAAACAAGAGACACAGTCATTTCAAAATAGATATTTTATCTTTATTCTCACTATTTAATCATCACTGTACGAACTGATTTCATGCATAATATTATTGTTTCTGTGTAATAAAATTACGTTTGAAATACAAGACAGACAGAATTTACAAGAGGAGCAGACGCTGCAATCATATTATTTCCTCACAGAGAATACGAAAGATTGTGCACGCAGGCAACCTACAGATAATGTTCACAGAATAGCAGACGTTGTCGTTTTAATCATTTCCAGACAAAGAATACAAAAGATTGCGTACGCAGACAAAAACCCACAGGTAATTCACAAAAACCCTCCAACCATTTATGAGCAGAGTAAGTGCCATAAAGTAACATATATATTCTTGTATCATTTCATTAAACTGTCATGAATAAGCATATACAGTCCAGGACATTCCATAATAAGAACACTATTAAAAAAACCAGAACTTAAAAACCAGAACCTCGAAGTTGAATTTCGCACAGGTAAATGATACAAATAGACAGAGCTTAAAGAAATTGCCACAGCAATGAAGCGCCGAGTAGAGGCAGCGTGAGCAAACGTTCCAATCCATTATACAGCAAGGCACGGGACGAGGGTTTCAAAACAGCGAATACCCATTTCGCAAACTAACCGAATAATGAGATACAAGACGAGGGTTTGATGCCACCAGGGACCCAACTCACAAAACGAGAGTTCCAACAACTGAAGAGACATATTACAGGACGAAGTGTCCAAAACGAGGGACCAGCGTACAAGACCCAAGAGGGTCACACCGTCAAAGGAGAACCTAACTAATTCACTGCTCAGGCGACAGACCACAATGAAAACAAATTTATAGAACCCTAAAGACACAGCCGTACAAATGTTGAAGGACCCTACCCGTAGGGAAGAACCGGAGAATGCAAATGGCCGTCGAGACCGTTGAAAGGCATTGAGCCGCATAGGCCGACTGTATCAAACCACCTGCAGAAAAAGAAAGGGAAATAGATTAGCATAGATTACAGGCACCGGTAAACATTAAAAGTAAACAACTAATGAAGGTTGAAGCGTAGAGCTTCACCTGGAACCGAGAAGGCAGAGTCGGAAGGATGAACAAGCACCAGACCCTGAAGACCAGTGCCGAGTGCGTTAGAGACGGAGGGATAAGGGACCAAAAATTTTAACAGAGAACCTATAGTTACCTTGATAGCCGAGTCGAAGCACGCCGGCCTGGAGGAGAACCTATCATAAAACGAGTTCAATAGTTAAGTGAACAGAGATAACACGGAAATAAGAAAAGAAATCCTTCCAAAAAACAGTAAAACGAGACTGAAAATGCATAGAGCTGAGGGTGTCTTCACAGACTGCTGAAACCCTACCTCCATAGCTTTGGGGAACCAGGAATACCCATAAAAATCCGTGTTTGCAATCAGAACGACAGAGGAACGAAACCCCCACAGAGCAGAGCGCAACTCGATATGATGAAAAGTGTAAAGTGCCAAATGAACGGAATCAAGGTTGACAAAAGGCCAAGGGTTGTATAGGAGGAAATCGGTGGGTGGAGGTTAGTAACCGAGGGAACCAGTCGGAACCCTAAAACAAATATCGATGAACGTACCAGCATATTAAAGTCAACATTAAATACTTGCAGGACGCCAAGTCTTGTCACCCTAAGTTATATTGGGAAGGCGGGAGGCCATCATAAGTGGTATCAGAGCTAGTTTCTTAAATTAGAATAAATGGAACAGGTGGAAGCTGAAGGAAGAGGAAGAGGAAGAGGAAGAGGAAGAGGAAGAGGACAAGTAGTCCGTAGGGTAGTAGATGATGGACTTCGAGAGGAGATTCGAGTTTTGCGTGAAAGATTGGCAGTGGTGGAGGCTAGGGGGAGGAGAGACCCAACAGATGATAGTGATGAAGAAGAAGCTGAACCAGAGGACGAGTTTGAAGGAGTGACACCGGAACTTAGATTATTGAAGTCAGTTTTGCTGTCCAGTCATAAGCCAAGGCATGAGTTACCTACTTATGATGGGAGTTTGTCTGCAGATGTGTTATTAGATTGGCTAAGTGAAGTAAATAAATTTTTTGAGTTTGAGGAAACGAGTGAGGACAAACAAGTGAAGTTCGCCGCCACCAAGCTGAAAGGACATGTGTCCTTATGGTGGGACAGCGTTCAGGCGGAAAGGAAAAGGCTACACAAACAGCCTATCAAGAAGTGGGCCAGAATGGAAGCAAAACTGAAGGAAAAGTTCCTGCCAAAAGATTACCAGATCATGTTGTACCGACAGTTACAGAACTTGAAGCAAAGAGGAATGACTGTTAGGGAATTTACGAAGGAATTTTATAAGTTGAATCTACGAGCAGGGTATGTGGAAGATACCTCAGAAAAAACAGCCAGATTTGTGAATGGCTTGAGGGGGGAGATTTTGGATGAAATCGGTATCCTTTCACCTTAAACGTTGGATGAAGCCTATCAGTTTGCACTGAAGGCAGAAGAGAAAATTAACATGAAACAGAACACCAAGAGAGGAGGTGGTTCTGGCAGGGGAAAGGGCAAGGTTTATGGCAGAGGTAGAGGTGCAGCCTCAAATGACGAGGGCAGCAGTTTCAAATCTGTTGGCGCAACAGAGAAGGACAACAGCACCAGGGAAGGACGACCAGCTCAACGAGGGCGAGGATTTGGTCGAGGCAGGGGAACTGTCCAGTGCTATCGTTGTCACAAATTGGGAAACAAGTCATATGACTATCCTAAAGGTGAACCAGCAGGTGGGAGAGGAACCTATGTTGCTCAGCCAGAGGATGTTGAGGAGACACCTCAAGAAGCAGAGAATACACCGGAGACAGGAAAATCTTTGGTGTTAAATAAAGTGTTGTTAAAACCAGCAAAAGAAGTTGCAGAACCGGATCAGCGAAAGGCTTTGTTTCACACTGTTTGCAAGTCACGAGGTAAGTGCTGTAAACTGATCATTGACAGTGGGAGTACTGACAATTTAGTAGCTGTGGAGATGGTAGAAAAGATGGGATTAAAGAAGTTAAAACATCCTACTCCCTACAAAGTGTCGTGGCTGCAGAAAGGACATGAACTGTTAGTTGACGAACAGTGTGAGGTGGAGTTTCAGATCGGTAAGTATAAGGACAAGATCCTTTGCGATGTCATGCCAATGGATGTCTGTCACTTACTGTTGGGACGACCTTGGTAGTTTGATAGAAGTGAAGTTCATGACGGAAAAACCAACTGCTATAAGTTTGTAAAAGATGGGATCAAGCATACGCTTGTACCCATCAAGGAGGAAAATACAGCAGAAGCTAGTGGAGTGAAAGCACTGCTGTTAGGTGGAAAAGAGTTTATAAAACAGATTGAGGACAACGAGATAAATTTTGCTGTCATAAGGAGACCAAAGGCAGTGGTACTTCATACACAGGTTTCAGATTTGCCAGAAGAAGTTCAGAGGTTGCTGCAGGATTTTGGAGACATTGTGGTAGATGATCTTCCAGATGAGTTGCCACCAAGGAGAGGTATTAGTCACTGCATTGACTTTATACCAGGGGCAAGCCTGCCAAATAAAGCAGCTTACCGCATGAGTCCCAAGGACCATGAAGAGATTAGGAAACAGGTCCAAGAGTTGTTGGACAAAGGTTTGATTCGGGAGAGCATGAGCCCATGTGTAGTACCTACTGTTTTGGCTCCAAAGAAAGGAGGAGAGTGGAGAATGTGTACGGATTCCAGAGCTATTAACAAAATTACTGTTAGGTACAGGTTTCCCTTACCAAGGATGGATGATATGATGGATTGTCTGAGTGGAGCGACTTACTTTTCAAAGATTGACTTGAAGAGTGGATATCACCAGATCCGGATTTGTGAGGGAGATGAATGGAAAACCGCTTTCAAGACAAATGAAGGCTTATACGAATGGTTGGTGATGCCGTTTGGTTTGAGCAACGCTCCCAGAACGTTCATGCGTCTGATGAATGAAGTGCTGAAGGAATTTAACGATAAGTTTGTAATAGTTTACTTGGACTTTATTCTGATTTTTAGTAAGACTAAGGAGGAGCATTTCAGGCATTTGCAAAGTGTATTGAGAAAATTACAACAGAACAAGTTGTTAATTAACTTGAAGAAATGTACCTTTTTTCAGCGGGAACTAATATATCTGGGTTTTGTTATTGCGGAGAATGAATTAAAAATGGATCCAGAAAAGGTGACAGCTATAGTTAGCTGGCCTTCTCCGAAGAGTTTGTTTGAAGTTCGAAGTTTCCATGGACTTGCCATTTTTTACAGGAAGTTCATCTGAAATTTCAGCGAGATTTGCGCACCGATGTTGGATACAATCAAGAAAGTGAATCAGCCATTTCACTGGACTGAAGCAGCAGAACACAATTTTCAGATCTTGAAAAAAAAGATCACTGAAAGACCAATGTTGAGACTGCCAGATTTCAACAAACTTTTTCAAGTTCGTTGCGATGCCAGTGGTATAGCCATTGGGGCAGTTCTTAGCCAGGAGGACAGACTAGTTGCTTATTTCAGTGAAAAGCTAAATGAGAGCAGACAGAAGTACTCGACCTATGACAAGGAGTTTTACGCCATTGTGCAGGCTTTGAAACATTGGCGACATTATCTATTGGGTAACGAATTTGTTTTATTTTCTAATAATTTTGCGTTACAGTACATTATGCAGCAGCATAAATTGAACCATAAGCATGCAGCCTGGGTTGAGTACTTGCAAAGTTTCACGTTTGTACTAAAACACATTAGTGGGCAATCAAATAAGGTAGCAGATGCACTTAGTAGGAGAACATTACTGTTACAGGAGAGCACAATGCAGATCTTAGGATTTGAACACTTGAAAGAACTGTATATCCGATTGACATTGAGTTTATGGAGGCCTACGAGGCTTGCCAAAACCCGCTGTTACGAAATGACAGCAAGTGGCTGGATTATAACCTACAAGAGGGATTGCTATTCAAAGGAGGGCAATTATGTATTCCCAATTGTTCTATGCGGGAAAATATCATACAGAAAAAACACAGTGGAGGCCTGGCAGGACACTTCAGAATTGACAAGACCGTTGCTCAGGTGCAGCATTTCTATTTTTGGCCTAAGTTGCAGCGAGATGTGCAGAGGTATGTGGCTAGGTGTAAAATCTGTCAATTGGTAAAAGGTCATAGTTAGAACACTGGACTTTATATGCCATTGCCCATTCCTAGTCGACCATGGGATTCAGTCAGTATGGATTTCGTATTGGGATTACCGAATACACAATGAGGCTTTGACTCAGTGATGGTTGTAGTTGACCGATTTTCGAAGATGGCACACTTTGTACCATGCAGGAAAACCAGCGATGCTACTTACATAGCACATCTTTTCTTTACAGAGATTGTGCGGTTGCATGGACTTCCACGAACCATTATCTCTGGCAGAGATGTCAAGTTCACAGGCCATTTTTGGCGAACTCTGTTGAAAAAATTAAATACTCAGTTGCAGTTCAGCTCCGCTTATAATCCGCAGACGGACGGACAGACGGAGGTAGTGAACTGAAGTCTGGGGAATTTGCTTAGAAGTCTAACAGGTGAAAATTCCTGGACTTGGGATCGTGTACTGGCACAGGCGGAATTCGCATACAATGATTCCCCTAACCGTAGCACAGGATACAGTCCATTCCAAATTATGTACGGCATGCATCCGCGAGGAGTGCACGAGTTACGAGATTTGGGGAAACTGGAGAAACAGAGCGCTGATGGAGAAGATTTCGCCCAAGCTATGAGCAAACTGCACGAACAGGTTAAGCTAAAACTATAGGACAGCAGTCAGAGGTACAAGCAGCGAGCTGATACAAAACGTCGGGAAGTTCAGTTTAATGTCGGGGATGAAGTTCTTGCGTACTTATGCAAGGAACGGTTTCCAAAGCGAGAGTACAACAAGCTCAAATTTAAGAAGATCGGGCCCTGCAAGATCATTCGCAAATTTTCTCCGAACGCTTATGAGATACAGTTGCCACCAGGGATTGGTATTTCCCCTATTTTTAACGTGGCAGATCTGTTCCCTTATGTTGCGAGTTCGGCAGATGATGCAGCAGCAGAGCCACCGCGGGACACCAAATTGGAAGGAGATTCATGGACGAGACAGATGCCGATGGCACCACCCATCGAGATTGAGGGAATTCTGGACACACAGGTAGCTAAGCGCACACGCAGGAAGGAGTACTTGCGGTATTTGGTAAAGTGGAAGAACCGTCTGATAGAGGACAGTTCATGGCTTAATGAGGCACAAATACAAAAGGCAAGCTATTCTGTTGACGACCTCATGGAACGGAGCCATGACTTTTTGCCACCTCGGGAGCCTGATGCAGGAGCATCCAGCTCTGAGGAGGCAGAATGAGGCTGACAGTCTCAGAGAAAACCAGAACACACAGTCACTACGTATAACTGGACAGGTGTCAAAAACCTTGTCGGTTATCTTATTTCATTTACTTGTTTTATTTACTTTTTTTAGAATACTGATAGGATTCGGTTAAATTAATTCATGCACTGATTCTGTCTTATTTAGGAATTAGGAACAGAAGCATAATTGTTAGTTAATTAAGTTTCTTTAAAAGCATTGTATTAGTTATAAATAGTTAGATAAAACAGTTGCCCAAATCTGTTGGGACAGTTCCACTGGGAAAGAACAGTTAGGCTCCTGGAGTTTAAAGATAGCAGGGGAATGATTGTAGGAGGTTCCTCTCTCATGTGAAAAAAAAAAGAAACTACAGTCATTTCAAAAAATAGATATTGATCATTTATTCGTTTCCTTAATCATCACTGTATTAAGCAAATTCTTACATCATAATATAAATTCCTGTACAATCAAATTGTGTTTGAAATAAAAGGCAGATACAATCTATAAGTGGAGCGGACGTGATAGTCACAGCACTATCCGACGGAGCGCATAAAAGGTTGCACACACAATCCAACATCCAGACGAATGCATAAGAGTAGCGGACGCTAACAGTTAAGGCATTCCCATAACCAGAGAACAAAATCTGTGCATACGGAAAGGAGAAACACGGGTATTTCTAAGAACCCCCTGACTAATTAAAAGCTGAGTAAAGTGCCGTAGCAGAGTAACACAATATTGTATCATTTCATACGATTATACAAACCCTTATATACTGTTCATAGTATCAAATAAATCAGCGCATTATAACAAAACAAAACCAGAAATTAAGAACAGAAACTAGGATCATAAACTCGACATTCGAGCAGCGAATGATACCATAGAACAGCGTTTCAGAATTGGCATATCCATCAACGGAACAGAATTTCGAGCAACAAGTATATATAGCCAGAAGCCAAAACAGTCACAGCGTAATTATCAACGAAATCAACAGACAAGGGTTTGGATAAACCCTAGGGTTTTACATAGCTGAGAAAACCGAAAGTGACGGGAGGAGGGTTCGAAACCCTGAACTGTTCAGAACATCACCAAATAATTCTACATAGTGCGACGGGTTAAAAGCCCGTAAAAACCCAACAGGGGTTTGAGTATAAAGGAGTTCGACAATCATATACAGGAGTAAGGCTAAGGCCATAATCAACACCAAAGAGAAACCACTATACAGACAGCAGAGCACCCTATTGTTCCACAACACAGGCGAACTATCCTAAGAACCAGAAATAACCTACAAATAACTACAATCGAATATGTGAAGACGCTACCCGGAAAGAGCCGCGAGGAGGAGTTGATTAGGAACACCGCGAGCATGGGTCAGTCACCTGGACTCACCTACAACAAAACCAAAATGGGTTAGAGACCTGTATAAATACATATATGAACGCTTAAAGTGAAAGAAAAACCAGAGGGGACTAGGAGTCTTACCAGAAAACCTGGGAGTCGAGAAGAATACCAATACAACCATAAAAACCTAAAAGACAGTGGCGGAGGTGGTTAGAATCTGAAGGAGAAAGGCGGAAATACAATAGCAAGGAACCATTCCTTACCTGCACATTAGGGATGAAGTGCAGGGCTTGGAGAAAGGACCTGCCATGGAATGAAACCAACTATTAACCAGATTGAAACAGTGCTGACATCAAAAAAAAAAAATAAACAGACAAATATACAGTTAACCAGTTGCTATCGTGCAGAGACAAACGTGCCTTCATAGGCCGTCAAGATCTCACCTCCCATAACTATCAAAGACGAGAGATAGCCACAGAGAAGGTCTTCGAACCAGAACACAGAGAACCAGAGTTTCCCCACAGGCAGAGCAAGCTTTCGGCGCGGCAGAACAACGAAAATGACGAAAGGACGGAGCGTGAGTTGACAAAAGTCGGGTTGGTGTGAAGAGAACCAGCAGGTGTGGGTGCAACCGGTCAAGACCTTTCCAGAAACCCTAAAACCCTTTTCGAGGAGAGTACCAACATTAAAGTCAACTATAAAGATCGTTCGGACGTGGGTCTTTTTGTCAGAGATATTTTGTTAAACGGCGGGAGGCCATCAGAAGATCATTTAGGAAGATTGTTTAGGAAGATTATTTAGGAAGATTGTTGGCCAATGGCCAAACCACCATCATTATCGCCCAAGTTGAATAGACAAAAAATGGAATATTAAAGAAAAAAATAGTTGAAATTGTGAAATATAAATATTATTAAAAAACAATTTTTAATTTGATTTTATTATTATTTAAGATAAAAATTATTTAACTGGAATTTATAATTTTATGTATAAAACTCTTTTTTAATAAAATGGATAAAATCTATTGTTTTATTATTGTTATTATTATTAAATATATTTTATTTTTCTTATCCTCTATTATAATTAGATGTAATATGTATAAAATTGGTGAGGTTAAGGGCGAAGAATTGAACCAGTGATTTAAGATATAACATTGCATGAAATCACCTAATAATATAAGAATAACAATCTTTTTTCTGGTTTGAGAGTTCAACAAAGGTGTTTCTTTGCTAAGAAAGAATTTGATTAAGAAATTGTTGATGGATTAATATTTTGATTTTTGTTGGCAATGTTTCAAAGTTCAATTTTTTACATATATTTTTGTAAGATAGAATTTGATTGAAAAATTTTAAATAGAAATAAATAAATTATTTTATTTTTGTTTTTAAAATATATTAAATTTTAATATACTATTATTTACCACGACAACTTACATTTTTTTTAAATATGGTCAATACTATATATACTCGAGTCTCAAAGATGTGCAGATAATATATATGAAAAATAAATAAAATTGCAATTATAATTTTTAAATACAAAATATAATAAAATAAATAATTATATTTCAATTTTATCAAAATAAATAAAATTTACAGCAATATTTTTATTAGAATAATTCGTCTACAATAGTACACTCTCCGAACCTTCTACATATTTAATTTAGAATATTTAACATGGGGAAGAGGTGAAGTGCATAATGGAAAAATGATGAGCAAATTCACATTACACTAACCATGATTGATATAAGTGGAAATGCCTTTTAAATCTCCATTCTGGCGTATTTAACATGAATGTTATATTATGAGAATGCCAATAAGATGAGCTACTACCAGCCCATTTAGATATTTAATTTGGTCACTGAATAGCCCTATGAATTTTTGGAAAATTATGGAAATTCTGATTATATTTAAAAAAAATTGGCAAAGACTTTTGTAAATCCAAGTTAGTTGTTAAATTTCAAAATTTTAGGAGTTCAGGAAATTTTGGATGGTGCTGAATCCATTTCTACCATAAAACACTATTCAAACACTGTATTTATAAGATTTTTTGAAATTTTTTGCTCAGATTCCAATCACTTTTAGCCATCTAAACAATTCCTCCACCTCATTAAACGACTCCTTTAATTTAGAATATTTAACATAAGAAAAGTGTACTTAAGGCCAAAAAGATGAGCACATTCACTTTACACTAACAATGAATGATTGATATGAGTGGAAAGGCCGTTTTAGATCTCCAATGCAATGCAGAAAGAGGTCCTATTATGTAAGTGCCAATAAGATGAGCGAACTCACTATGCCACGACAATGTTGAACATGAGTAAAAAACGACTCTTAACTAACTCGTTTGTCCATTGAATTTTAAACACCAGTGCTTAAATTATTTTTTCAGCTTGACATATTAATAATTAGTGGCCCAATATGTCGTTTTAATCGTAAAATTTTCTACAATCTATATCTAGAAAATAAAGTAATAACAATTTCTTTTGGTGGGGGTGAAATGTTAGTTTTTTATTATTTAAAAGGTGTGTTAATAAAATTAAATTTAATATAAAAAACAGAATATTATGATAACATTAGCTCATCTAACCGATGGTGTGGGAGAGCTCTGCACCGGCAGCGTCTGGCTAGGGTTCTGAAGCGATCCCCACGTTAGCGTTGATAGCCCTGCGAAAACGGACCAACGCAACACCTGAATCCTCTGCACCATTTCAGATCAGACGGGGAGCAAGTTTTCGCCATGAGCCCGCCTCATGGGGGGGCGTCACAGCCCTCCCCTTCACGAAACAAATCAAACGATGAGGTCATTTTTGGTTCAATAGATCCGCACCTGCTCTGCCACGGGCAACAGAAACTCGACAGTAATAGTAATCTGCCGGAAGACCAAGATCCAAAGGAGGACAGCCCAAAGGTTACCTCCTCTACCTGCCATCCAATAGCCAAGGAAAGACCGAGAATAGAGCTGCCTAGAGACATTATCGACAACAGAATCGAGTTTATGAAAGATCATGCAGTCATCGGAAAGTTCATAGGGTTTTGGCCGACTGAACGAGCCCTAAGGGGCTGGATCGCTGCCAAATGGAAGCCAAAAGGTGATGTCACTCTTCAGCTAGGGGCGAAGGGTTTCTTCACTGCCATCTTCTACTGCTTGGAAGACAAATACAGGATCCTAGGAGGAGGGCCGTATTTCTTCAACTCGGCAGGACTCTACCTCAGAGATTGGAAGCCCAGGTTCAACCCTGACAAAGAAGATCTAGCATGGGCTCCTGTCTGGATCAGGCTTTTCTCACTCCCGGATGAATACTGGGAAGAACAATGTCTAATGAAGATAGGCAATGGAGTGGGAAAATACATCAGGGCTGCTGAGAAAACAAGGAACCGTAAGTTCATTTCTTATGCTCGAATCTGTGTTTTCATTAGACTAAATGAAGCTCTTCCTGATTCAGTCACCTTAACCCATCGAGATGAGGAATGGATCCAGCCTCTCGACTATGAGCATGTTCCATTCAGGTGCAGAAGATGTCATGTGATAGGACATTTGTTTAGGGACTGCCCCTTCAATGGTAAAGCCAGCGCTCTTGAGTCCTCTGAAACCCCCCCCCAAGATGACTTTACCAAAGTCACGAGCAGAAAGCGCATGCACAAGAAGCCTCAAAATGGGCCAAAGCTCCAGCCATCTAAACCCCAGAATCATGCCTCCAAGAACAGCTATGAATCCCTAGGCAATCTCTCAGAAGATTTGCCCCCTACCTCTGAAAGCTTGTCCGCCCGCCCATCCTCCTCCATTCCCCCTCCCTCCTCCTCCA
>APFE031473461.1:13975-37376 GCA_000404065.3 Pinus taeda
GTAAGAGGATTGCATTCTGTCATGCCAAGCCTGTTTAATAGATCTCCAATGTACTTCTTTTGAGAAAGGAATATGGACTTCAGATGTTGAGTTACTTCAATACCAAGATATTAATGAATGTAGCCCAAATCAGTCATTTCAAAACCTTTCCTCAATTCCTTCTTTATGGATGCAATGTAGCTTTCATTGTTCCCTATCATCAAAAGATCATCTACATATACCATAATATCTACAACTGTTTTGCCAACCTTCTTGACAAACAAAGTTGCATCATCAAGATCATAATGTTTGAAATTAAGTTTCAGAAGATGCTCAGTTAGTTTTTCATACCAAGCTCGCGGTGCTTGTTTGAGGCCATACAAGGATTTCACAAGTTTGCATACTTTATGTTCATTTCCTTTCACAGAAAATCCTTTAGGCTGGGGCATAAAAACATTCGCTTTTAGATCTCCATTCAAGAAAGCAGTTTTTACATCCATTTGATGGACTTTCCAACCGTTCTGAGCTGCTAGGGCAAAGAGTGTCCAGACGGTAGCCCATTTTGTTGTGGGGGCAAAAGTCTCCTCATAATCGACCCCTTCCTTCTATGAAAAACCTTTGCCACCAGCCTGGCTTTGTGCTTGTCAAGTGAGCCATTAGCTTTATACTTGTTCTTGTAGACCCACTTGTAGCCAATTGGTTTCGTTCCTAATGGAGGATCAATCAACTTCCAAGTGCCATTCTTTATCAGGGCATCATACTCCTTTTGCATTGCTTCTTTCCATTCATCATGAGAAGCAGCTTCTTTGAAGGATGCTGGTTAAAAATTTGTAGACAAATTCAATTCATAATCATAAGAAACATCCATATCAACAGGTGAATCAGAGTCATCTACATCACCTCCATTTTGCCGGTTTGAATTTATAGTTCCGGTCTTTCCAACCTCATTAGGATGAACACTTTCAAGTGTCTTTGTCAGCCACTTTAGAGAACCTTTCTCAGATGGTCCAGGCTGCTCCACTGATTGAGTTGGGATTGAATCAAGATTGAGTCTCCCAATTCTATCAATCACATCACTTAAAGTATCTTCCATTGTTGGTGTTTAATGTGGGGGAGAGAGTGCTTCAGAAGAAGATTCCACAGGTTGATCTAATACAGGAATCCCCCCTTCAAGATGTGGACTCTGATTAACAAATTCTTGAAATGATTTTGCATTTGTGAATCTATCTAAGCGATCAAGTTGCCGCTCAACAACATTGTCAGTTTTGTATGTTTCAAGAAAGATTACATCTCTAGATACAAAAAACGTTTTATTGACTTCATCATAGAGACGGTATGCTTTGGAGGTGTTTGAATACCCTAGGAAGATACACTTACGACTTCTTGCACCAAGTTTATTTCTATGTACCTTTGGTGTCAAGGCATAAAAGGTGGAACCAAAGACCTTGAGATGTTTTACCAAAGGAATGTGCCCATACCACATTTCATAGGGAGTCTTGTTTCTGATAGCATTAGATGGATATCTATTCTTTATATATACAGCACATAGAACTGCATCAGCCCAAAACATCAATTTTACATTTTTGAAAAACATCATGGAGTGCACCATATTTAATATTGTCCTATTCATTCTTTCATCTACACCATTCTGTTGGGGATTATAAGGCATAGTTGTTTGATGTTTGATCCCATGTTGGCGAAGATAGTTTTCAAATTCATTTGAAGTATATTCTTTTCCATTATCAGTGCAAATAGACCCAATATGAGATTGTGCATCATTTTCAATCCATTTATGAAAATTCTTGAATGTTTGAAAAGCATCAATTTGTTCTTCAATAAATAAACCCAACACATTCTGGTGTAGTCATCAATAAATGTCATGATATATTTATTTCCATTTGCAGAAGGAACAGGCATTGGACCACATAAATCTGAATGAATGAGTTCAAGTTTTCTATGTGCTCTTGAATGTGAATCATGAAAACACTGTTTGCTATGCTTTCCTAGAATACAAGCATCACATTGCTTAAATTTCCTAGGAATTGTAGGCAAACCAGCAACACCATTCTTCTTCAACAAGCGGAGGTTGTCATAGTTCAAATGTCCAAATCTAGCATGCCATAATAAACTTGATGGAAGTGTACCTTCTTCATAATGAGAATTATATGAGAAATGTTGTGCACGAGCAGAGGTACCTTGCAACTTGAGAAGCCTTTCTTCTTCTATCCCCCTCATGACAAGTGAGTGGTCAGATGATTTTCTCACCTCAAGCTTGCCATCAAACATATGAATGGAGTGACTTTGTTGGCGGATGTGGACCAAGGACAACAAGTTTCTCTTCAACTGTGGGAGATATAGAACATGATGCAGAAGAAAGTCTGGAAGACCAGGCAATTTAAGCCTGATTGTGCCAAGCCCTGGTGGCTTGATTTTTGATTGGTCTGCAAAGTATATTGCTCCATCAACATTGTCAGTAAATTCTTCAAAAAAATCTTTTCTATGAGTCATGTGGCAAGTTGCTAGTGAATCAAGCAACTAATCATTTTTCCAAGAAGCAAGTGAAGCATTAAATAAGTCTTCATTTACTCCAATATTACATTGTGCCACAACATAATGAGTGGATTCAGGTGCTTTACCTTTGTTTGTGTCATTAGTTTTACCTTTGGGTTGGTTTCTTTGCTGCTCAATTTTGCCCCAAGGTAACTTGCATGTGGAGGCATCATGTGATCCATTTCTTTTGCAGCGTATGCAGTGCAAATCTGACTTTTCTCCTTGAGAGTGTCTGCCCCCCTTGCCTCTAAAATATCTTCCTCTTCCTCTTCGACCAACTCTTCTTTGGGAAGAATCTTGGGCAAGATTCTTTTCTTTATGAGCAAGGCACACAACCTCTTCAGAAGATTCAGGGGTTGTCTTCTTTCCAAAAGCTTTCTCTCTTTCAGCAAATTTTTTCAAAAGAGAGTCAAAGGTAATATCTTTGAGATTTCCATTTTCTTGTAATGACTCAAGATAATTGGAGTAAGTACGGTAAAGTGCCTTGAGAAAAGTGATAAGAGGAATATCCAATTCAACCTTAGTGGCTTTGATATCATGCATTATATATTTTACTTCAGATGCAAGAGCAAGAGGATCATTATTTTGTAATTCAAGAGTGAAGAGTTTAATCATGAAATGAACAACTTCAAGTGCAGAGTGTGAGTCATAGAGTTCCTTCAGTTTTTGTAAGGCTTCGAAAGCATTTAAAAATGGCGAAATATGGCAACTCACCTCTTCACTTACAGATGCAACAATTAATGCATAGGCTTTGCTGTTCTTATTTTCTCAAATGGTGAACTCCTTGTCTGAGGTAGGTTGTTGTGGCTCTTTGTCTCTATCTCCATCACACACTCCATTCCACAACTCATTAAAAATGAGGGTGTGTGTTATCTTCCGGGACCACTCAGGACAATTCTCCTTTCCAGTGAGAACTACTCCCAAAATAGATATGATTGAATGCATTGTAAAATCTGAGTGCTGTAAAAATACTTCTGCTAGCAAAAAAATGTGCTTTTGTGGAGAAAAAAAAAACTTCTACTGCTAAAAAAAAATTGATTTTGATATATGGAGACAAAAGTATCATTGTACAAAATGTAATACCATACACCACAAGGTAATAGCATTCACCATTCACCGACTCTAATATTCAATGCCATATACAATGCAACAGCTCACAGTCACTAAAAAAAATCATACCATTCGCGCAGGAGAGGAGGCTCTCATAGATAGGCTCTGAACATCAATGGTATTGGAGCAGTGTATCAATTGAATGGCTTAATGGCCACATAGGTTGGTATTAAGTTGTGTTGGAAGTATTATGATAGCGACAGTGGATTGATACTAAAAGAAACCGAATGGATTATGATAGCAGCGGCAGAGGGCCCACGATTATGAAATAAGTGGTAATACAAAAACTATAATAGAAAAACTATGTATTAACAGGATAGTGTATAGAGGTCAGTGTAATATGGAGTAATACCAGCTTTATTCAAACTTCATTGGCAAGCTGGAGCCTTCTCGCTTGGGGTGCGATAACAGGAGTGGGGACAGATGCCCTTGTGTCCAGTGAAATGGAGGTGAACAACAACGTATCAACCATAGGCCACCACTGCTGGAGTGGAGAGGGTCGAGATCGCCAAGATAGTGTGTAGAGTGAGGGCCAAGGTATTCATGACAGTGGGAGAGGAGGCTAGGGTTGTATGCATGGAAAATTTGAAAATACAACCACTTCCTGCACCTTCAAGCACACGACTTCCCTCATACACGGCGACTACAATTGCATCCTCTGACACAAAACACTTCATAAGTTATTATTTTGATATGGGAGCACCAGAGAGAAGCATTATTAGACCACACCATGTCAGACCACACCAATGCAATATTCTCGCCAGGAGCACCAGAGAGCAGCGCCATTGGACCACACCATGTCAGACCACACCAATCCAATATTCTGGGAAAAGAACGTGGCAGAGCATGAAAGTGGAGGAGCGTGGGAGGCTATACCAGGAAATTTTGCAGCAAAAATGCAGGACAAACTTCTAAAGAAATGGCAGAAGAGAGTTACAAAATGGAGCTGGAAGCCAAAAATGGTGTTGGCTCTGATACCATGTCAGACCAGGAGGTAACTCCTCAAAACAATTCATGATATTCATTTAGGTTGGTCTTTATTATATACATGAGGGAGAGACTATTCATTTCATCTCTCGGTGACTCTTCATATTTTCTATTATTTATTTACATCAATTGCAGTTATTCACCCAATCCTGATGATTAGGTGTCAACAATTTTCTTCATTTTCCTTTATTTTTCCTTCAATTTTCCTCACATGCAAATTTGTTACCCTTCATCTCCCTTTTCTCCTATTTTCCTTTATTTTTTAAATAAAATGCCAATTATTTCCATTTTACCTTTGCCAATGTCTTTTCCAATTTCCATAACCATTAATTAATCACAAGTAATCCCCATCACTAAGTTTTTCCCAACATTCATCTTGGAATACGTTTCCCTTGACCTTCGTTATTATTATTTTTTATTTATATAGAAAATCTACTAGGGGTTATTACAGTCAAGATATACTACATTGTCTTAATTAGACTGTCTAGTTGGTGATTAATTTTCTCCCACTCTTTGAAAAGGGGAGTCTAAGGATCAAGCTCCATTTTCCTACCTATTCTATGGATTGAAATTAAACCTGTTGTTCCATGCTTCCCTCCAAATTCCCATGTCAAGTTGTGCAATTGTAAACTAGTTGTGGAAATTGTATATATCAATCTATGTTGAGTTTTCACTCCCCTCGTTCCAAGCGACCATTCAATGGTGATAAAGAATTGTCTTACTATATTCATGTTCTCATCCAGATATTCTTGATCAATTAGTTCCCTGATAGCACATATAATTATCACCATTAAATCACCACAATACGAGTGTGTTATCTCAAGTTTGGCATTGAAGTTAATATCCTGCAATCTTCATTCGCAATCACAATAGGGATCACATGTCCACCAGATGTATGGTTTACTGGAGATGATTAGAAACCACGACCAAGTGTTATTGTGATGTGAGTGATCCATTCTAAAATTGTCATTAATAAAGGGTCGTGGGTTTGGTATCTATTTGATAGAGTATTTCAATGCCACAAAAAATGAGATCATAAGAATTCATATTGCCAAGCAACCTTCCAACAAAATATCATGACGTCATTTTCTCCATTGAGATTTTTAGAGCTTGCGTAAAATGTGTTTCCCTTTTTCATGGTAAAGGTTTGAAATTTTTGTTATTGTGGTCTTGAACCATCATTCCTTGATCCATGCTAGCTCCTTTATTAGCCAACTACTTCTAAGTTCAAATTCCATTTTACATGGTGGAACTCAATTATCTCAAAATTCCTCAATTGAATTGTTATCCTTTGCAATATTGGGGGGATGTGAGTGCTACAATTTTCTTTGAGTTTAATCACCTATTGAATAACTATCATGGAATGCCAAAAGACCATTAATTGATGAATTCTTCTTTCAATAGCTAGTTCAGGCCCCTACCATAGGTCCAAGTATTTTGCCTAGTTATGGGTAGCGACACCAAAGCCTCATGCATATTGAGAGTCTATTTTCTCGTCGGGGTGATATATAACCCCTCCGCTCGTACTTCCCCCGAGTTAGCTTTCAAATGAATCATTAAAAAAATAGAGAGAAGTGTTCCTTACTTATCTTCCATTTTAGAAATTTGTAAACATCCATTCTTATATAAAAGGACATGTTGACAAGTGGTTTAGGATTGAAGTTTCTAACATGATACAAGACATTTCCTAATTTTATCTAACATCTTTCACCCAAATATAAGTCCTCCAGATTAGAGGATTTGTATCCTTGAGTCATAATGGAGTCAAAGAGTAGATTTAGAGCTTTGATAACAGTCATGGATGAGTTAGAAATTTCACCTTTGAATACGACGTTATTGTTAGCTAATAACACTGACTGACATAGATATTTAGGGAGAGACATCTAACATTGTACTGATAATGAAGAGGCTTTCCTCAACCATGGAAATTCATTTGTCCACAATTCAAACATCTCTATCTAGCTATCCAGGATGCTTACAATATTGCTAATTTTTTCTAGGTATTTTTTCCAAACTTCCAAAGTGAATGTGCACTTCGTAAATACATGGGGGATATCCTCTTGCTCCATTTGGTAATGGGAACACCTCGACACAACCATTTCATATTTCATTTCCTTATATTCTCTATCGTAAAAACTCTATGATGAACCATTACCCAACATAATATGTTTATTTTAGGTAGGCAATCCTTATGCCAATTCTACATCTTACATGAAGCTATATGCAGAAACCTTTTTACTATCAATTCGTAACTTGCTTTGACTGGCCAATTTTTCTTTGGGCCACCCATCTAGGTTCTCTGGTTAGTTTTTGAAACTTCAATTAGAACTAAACTTGTCAATGAGTTTATTAAAGTCTCTCATTTAGGTTGGATATTGGGAGGTAGTCCTAAACATATATAGCCTGACCATTTTGCTTGCTCATTCCATTGTGATACATCTGTAAATCCTAATATATCCTACTCTCCTCATCTATTTCACTATTTCCCTTATTTTGTGGTTTTTTCCATTAACATAGTCGACGAGGTGCGATATTTCCATACATTTATGAGAGTATCATTTCCAATTTCCATCCTAAATTATTCAATAGTATGGGGTATGCAACCTTACACAACTTCCATATTTTTGAACCTTACCCTATCCAATTCACATTCTCCAATATGAGAAGACTACTTTTATGGAAATATTTCTACAAAAAATATTATTTCAACTATTCCTTTGAATCAAAGAGGAGATGCCATACTATTTTTGCTCCTAATGCAAGATTTATAAATTGGGGATCCTTTGCTACTAGACAACTATAACTTTTAGGAAGACACACTATATTCTAATTAACCAAATCAAACACTTTTTCATTATATTTACCTTCTTGCCAAAGAATTTTTTGTATGAGACTGTTGATCTAGTTGATCCTCCTTTCGGAGCAAGGAAAACCAGAACCCATGTACATAGGAAGAGATGACAATATTGATTTTATCAATATAACCTTCCTGGATGCATTTAGCCATTGCACTCCCCATGACTAGATTTTTTTCTTGAGTTTTTGCATGGCCTCATCATAGTCTTATGTGTTTAATGCTCCCATAGAAATTGCGCTCCTAAATATTTAAATGTTTTCCATCCAATTTCCATTGGAACTTCTAGTGTTGTGGAAATCTCTCTTAAAACCATTTGTAAAAAAATCTATCCATTTAGCTAACCTTTTCTTTTATTCACCAACCCACTTGAGAGAGATATATATACATTAAGCATACAATTATAACGATTCACAATAATTTTGAATGCCCTTCTCAATAGAAGGTTTTCATTTCCAGATTTAGAGTGATTTACCCCCTTTACATTTAGAGCAATACTTAGACCTAATAACTTGCCTTCTAGCATTTCTCTCTCTAACTTATTGCTCAATATTTTTACAACAATGATATATATAAGGGGGGAGAGTGGGAAACCCTGTTTCAATCACTTTGAATCCATAAAGAAGGGATTAGGATGACATTTATTAAGGGCGTGATCCAAGGGGATAGGCTTTAATCCAATAAATGAATTCACAATTGAAACCCATTTTTTCAAGTATTAAACAGAAGAAAGAGTGTCTTACCTGGTCGAAAGCCTTACACGTATCCAACTTCATAACCAAACCAATTTCCCCCACTTTCTTGCTTGAGTGTATACCTTCCCAAATAAGAATTATATTATTCAATATTTTTCTATGCTACATAAAGGCCCCTTGATTTTCAGATATAATCTCAGGAAAGAGTTGCTTTATCCTAGTGGCTATGAATTTTGTGAGGATTTTATACACAACATTACAAAGGGAAATAGTTTTGATTTGAGAGAATTTCAGAGGATTTGTTTCTTTAGGAATTAATGCAAGAAAATAAGAGTTTGTATTTTCCCTTATCTTGTCTTTCCTTCTCATCCTATTTAGCATTCTCAACAAATCCTTTTTATCAAATGCCATAAAGTAAGATAAAAATAATAGTAAAACCATCTAGTCCAAGGGGATTGTCTGGTTCCAAAGTCCAAATTTCTTCCACGACCTCCAATTCCTCTCTCTCTTTGACTAATTGATGATTGAAATGTTTTGTGACAACTAATGTTATACATGCTAGAAACTCTTGAGCTTGCTCCAAATCTACATCTTTGTCTTTGATGTAACTAGCCTAAAAATGAAGAAATTCCTCTTGCTTTATATCAACAAAGGTAGTCAGTCTTGGCTTATCTTTAGGCACGATTTCTCTTACTATGTTTCACATTTCCCTGGCCTTGGCCTACTTAAGGAAGAAGGAAGTGTTTTGGTCTCTCATTTGAAGCCAAAAGCTTTTTTATTTCAATCTCCTATACTCCTGTTCTTATCCACTTGTTGAGAAGATTTTCCTAGTAAGCTCCTTTTCTTTTCCTATATACCAATTTTTCACATAACAATTTTCAATCAAGCTTTGATGATTTTGAAGTTGTTTTACCGATGCAAGCCTCTTTTCGCTAGAGGTTTATAATGTTCTTTCACCATATTCTTAGTTCTTACTTCACCACTTTCAGTTTTGACTTTTGCACAAAAGAAGAAGATTCGATAACAAGAGTCATCTAGGCTTGTTTTGTTATATATGTGACCTCATCCTCCTTTAACTAGCCTAGATTATATCTAAATGGGATTGGGCCTAAATTTTCTAAATGATCAATTGATAGAGAAATTGGATGATGATCAGATTCAACTTGCACCAAAATTAAAATAGTATAATCCATCCCTTAAAGGAGCCAGTTGTTATGCATTAGAAAGTAGTCCAGTCATGTTGCTATATGACGTTCCCCACTTCTTTTGTTTTTCCAGGTTTATTTACCTTTCTTTGGAGGTATATCTATCAAGTCCCAATCACTCATTAGATTCTCCATTCTTTCTCTGAAGGGGTGACAAATGAGGCTACCTCGACGGTTCTAAGAGGAGTAGAGAATGGCTTTAAAATCCCCTCCTATAATGATGCTATTATTATGCCACCATCTTTCTTTTAAGGGGATAAGTGATTCTGAGAAGTCCAATTTTTCTCCATATATTATTGGAACATAAATAGTGATGATAGAGATATGTTCCCTCATATCCTTTCTTTCCAATAACGATGATATCTAGAATTTATATTTCATCAATCAAAGTGAAAAAGGAGTCTAGCAAAAAAGTACCTAGTCCACAAGATCCTCGATGTTAGCTTTGTGCCATTTTGGTACTATCTCACTAGAAATACTTTCTTATATTAACTACTTCTATTTATTCGAGCTTCGTTTCTTGAAGAATAAGAGTCAAAGGTTGTTCCTTCTTTACTAAGTCTTTAATTGATAGGAACTTTCAGGGGCTTTGCAAACCCCTTATGTCCCATGATAGAATTTGCATTAGTTTTTGGGGGTGTTTTGTGTTTTACCTCCTCGCCCTTCTATTTCTTCCTAATCTTTTATCGTCAATGGCTTGAGAATCTCAGTGATTACGGGTTGATTTCTCATCTTCTTGTTTTGTTTTGCTTCTAATTCTTGCGTCATCCTCTTTTGGGGCCTTCCTTTTTTTTTTTTTATTACTCTTTATTTCTTGACTACTGATCTCATCAACCGAATTAAGGGTTTGGGCCTTGTTTCTAGTCATTATTCTTGACGTGTCACCATTTATCTCCTTTGGCTTCTTTGGTGTTCCACAACCTTCAATTCCTCATCTTGCTAACAAGATTTTAGCATCATCCTTTGGTGTCAAGTTTTTAACTTATTTTCGAGCTAGACCTAGGGTTTGGGTGCTCCCTTTTTGTTCAATTCCTTCATCATTCTCTGGTTCTTTGATTTCCCCTTCTTCATTTTTCAGCATTCCTAGCTTGCTCTTTGGGAGTTGCTTTGCTTTTGTTATGATTTGTTTCCTCCTCGTCGTTTTCTTCTTGAGACTACAATATCTCAAAAGGATTTGTTGAATATGAGGCCACATTTCTACCTTGTGTAGATTGGGATTTTTTTTTACTATCATCTTTCCTTTATGTCCTTCCTTTTTGTGAGTTTTCCATTGCTCCTCTTGCACTAGTATTGTGTCCTCTCATTTGCTTGCTTGAGCCTTCTTATAGTCTCTTGCAAAGTGACGATAATTATGGTAGTTTCTTCATTTTCAAGGGAAATTGCTCATAATAAAGACTTTGGCGGTGGATCCATTCCACCCACCTAAGATTTATTTATGAGGGGAACCCTTTCTTAAGATCTACTTCAACGCATATCTTTATGCAGGCAAACTGGAAGCCTTTAGGTTTGACCTTATCCAAATATTCCCCCAACCCATTGCCTATCGCACACAAACAATCATCACTCAAGCATGAGAGCAATAGGCTTGGAAGCTTCAACCACTAGGACTGCATTTGCTATGTCTTCATTTGGATCAAAATCCAGTGACCATTTGTTCAAACACATGCCTTTGGCTCCAAATAAATATGGTCAATTTCTAAAGATTACATCTTTGTCTTCCTTGTATTTGAACAGAAAAGCAAAAATCTTGTTCCCACATGTGTACATTCCAATATTTCTTTTCATCTGTGGCTTCTACGTCTTATCCAACCATAATTCTATGGATGTTTGGGACGACTACATTCTTGTGAACTTCCCTACTAGAGCACGGTTTGAAAATGCCAAGGAAGTTCACCTCAAAATTTTAAGGATGGAAATTTATCTTTAAATTTAGAAATTTTGGTGAATCTCACTAATCTTCAATAAAATGTTTGGAATTTTTTTTTGTAAAAATATTCAAATTTATAATGATTTTCTATATTTTCTATAAAATATTGGCAACTTTTTAAAGTAAAATAATTACATATTAAAAACTTGTGTGAATCATTTTGTTCAAAAATTAAATTTAGAATTTTTTTTTTAATCATGGAAATAGCAACTTATCAATATTACCTTAAATTTCCTTCTTTTATCTTATATAATTAAAAAAAATGTGTAAAAACTTATTTTTACAAATAATTATAATATTAATAATTATTAAGTAATTAATAATTAATATATTACTATCATTATTGATAAAGTAATATTAATAATAATGTATTATTAACATTATTTATCTTTCCCCTTAATGGAAGTGATTTTGTAATTAGATTTTAAAAGACGAGAGTTTCTTAATAACGTATGAGTTTGAGAAAATCGGTGAAAATTTCTTTAATAAAGAGAAAATTGCATATTGACTTAACTTGAGTGGGCATTCTAGTGGGTGAAATTTTTTAATGATGAGTAATTCTAATAAAAAATGGTGATCAAGATGCAGAAGTGATTAGGAAAATGTCGTTACGGACTTGACTTTATGAGAGAATGTCCGTATTCACTTCACTTGAGTAACACACATAAATATGGATTCATAAATCGGATGAAAATTTCTTTAATAGAGATAAAATTGCAGTGTTATCAAAATTCTAACATTATTTTTTTGGAAAAGTGGCAAAAGAAAATGTCCGTATTGACTTGAATTGAGTCTCAGAAACCATAGTATTATCAGATTCTGCTATAACGTGAGTTGTGGGTAACGACTTGATTTTAATGAAGCGTAAGGATAGAATCGAGTGGCGGACAAACTCCGACGAACATTCAAAGAAACCTCAGTATTATCAGATTCATTGTGCGGGACTGTCCTTCAAATCTTGTCATTTGTCGGTAATGACTTGACTCCACCAGGGAGTGGGTGCGAATACTGACATTTGCGTAGAAATGTTCATCCTGCCCAATCATTCGTCAACTCAAGTCAATACCGGCGGGACTTGGGAATGGAATTTGATTGCCCGATTTTCCATAAAAATAAAATTTACAAAATTGTCAATTTTTTTTGAAGTGGGAAGAACGGCTGGGAGGTGTGAAAACCATCGAGTGAGTCTGTTCTGAAATTCTAACCATGCTTGGGACGGCAGACTCTCAGATTTTCTAGAAATTCTAATGCGAGTTATTCGTCCACTCTCCAGTCAAATATAAAACCAATTGATATTTGTATTGAAAAATATAAAACCAATTACATATATCTAGATATACCAAAATTACATTCTCAGCTATTTGACTGTTACGAAGATAGTATAGTTATATCTGCTAATGAAATAGGGCACACATGTCTATAGAAGCACCTTGAATAGCTATATTGGCTAATGAAATAGGGCACGCATGCCCATCAAAGAACCAGTTAAAGCACAAACAATAGATAACGAATCTTTGCAATGCTGGTCAACAAACCCCAACATAACTTTATATAAATAGTCTAGGACAAACCTACATGCCAGTGAACCTCATTATTTCTGTTGGAAGATACTTTGATCGGCAAGGATGTGCCTAGAGATGCTCTAACAAGCCTCATTACATAAATATTGCCAAAAGATACTATGACCAATGAGGATGTGCATGGAGATGTTCTTACTGGGCTCATCACACGTTAGAGAAACATAATACCTAAAGCCCACAAACCTTAAACTACAAAATTAAGAAAACAACAAAAAAAAGCATACAAGCCCACCAAAAAACCCCAATGGATGCAAAACTATAAAAGGGCTAGAAAACCCCAACAAGGGCTAGGTCCTAAAAATCACAATTTTGGCACTCTTTTTGTATATTTCTCTGTAACACCATTTTGTACCCTGGCAGATTTAGGGAAAAAATTGTCCTTAAGTGACAAAGTTATCATGTTGGATTCGCCAAAAAATGATCTATCCAATTGCATATGAGTTTGACACTTTTGAATTCATGTGATAGTTTTCATCTAACTTCTTTTAAACATAATGTTTGAAATTTTTTTTGGATAATTTCAAAGGGGTTGAATAAGAAATCAATAACATAAAATATATACAACAAAAAAGTTTCAAAAAATACCACTAACTTCGTTTACGAGTCCTCTTCAAAAGGATACTCTAGGTTTTTCAATTAAATAATTGATTTTTTTTTAATGTGAAGATATGTGTTTGCAAAATGCAATTGAAATATTACTTCACCAGGATACTCTAGGTTTTTCAATTAAATAGTTGATTTTTTTTAATGTGAAGATATGTGTTTACAAAATGCAATTGAAATATTACTTCACCGACTTCAAAAAATAATAAAGAAATATAATATTTCATTAAAAAAATTAATATGCATAACTCAGTTCTCTCCATGTAGATCATGCTCACATATATATCTTTTAAAAGTTACACATTTTAAACTAAGTTACAAACATACACATAGCTATTAACATGTGGGAAAATTTGCAAAGACGAGCATTTCATTTAATGTATACCATACTGATTTTTTTGCAAGAAATATCACTAAGACAACCACACAATTCTCCACAATTTATCTTTTTACTAATCAAAATTTATAACAATTATATGAATTTTGAAAGCTTAAATTCTATCAAAGAGTAAAATTTTAAAATTTCATCACTACATTTGACCCAAAAATATAACTCATTTTCATGCATTCATCCAAAATATATTCTCCACATTTCATAGTAAAAATAACACCTTACTCTCACTTTTATGTTTACATTTACCATTTTAAATGTGTCTTTACCTCTACTCTAAAGAAAAACATATTCTCAAATTTACTAACTATATTTCACTAAAAAGATTACAGATTAGTAGAAAAATTAGAAACTAGTTTGAAATAAAAAGTTTTCATTTAATTTTATATATGAACTTTTTCTCTCCCATTTTACAAGATATAGAGAAGGAAAAGAAGTGACATGTTTTTAGTGTTAACTTTTTTTTGCGTGTAGTGATGAACTTGCTTTATATTGAAAGCGATTTTATAATAATATTGAAAAGTATTATTTTTTATATTTTAAAAATAATACTCACTAACTGTTTATACTTTTAAAGTGATTTTATATAACATTGAAAAATTATTATCTTTTTTATATTTTTAAAAATAAAATTAATATATATTATAGCTTGATTTTCAAAATAAATAATCTTGGTTAATTATACAATGTGTAATATTATTTTTCTTTTACTTATTTAATTTAACCTGGAATGGATTCTAAAAAAAAAATCTAATTAGTTTGTAATTTGAAATTATGTTCTGCATAATTTTATTTTATAAATTTTTTTTTCTCTCTGGAAAAAAGAACTACGATTTTTAAGAATTTTTCTTAAATATGTGAATTTGGCATATATTTATTTCATTTGAAATTCTATCGAATAATTATTTTCAAAATTTTAACTATTATTAACGTTAATTGTAATTTTATTTTGTAAACCAGCATATTTATTTTATTATATATATTATATATTTATATATATATAATATTATATTAATATTATATATAGATATTTTTCACACATTTTAATTAAAATATAAATAATATATATTTTATTATTAAAAGCACAACTTATAACTTTCATCCCCTTAGCTCGAAATGGGAGACGGGTTTAATAACCTTTAATGTCAAATAAGAAGTTCTATAAAGTGAGATTTAGGTTTAAAATTAGAAATATATGGAGAAATTATCGTATTGCGAATACATGAAGTTTCGAAATGGGAGACGGGTTTAATAACCTTTAATGTCAAATAAGAAGTTCTATAAAGTGAGATTTAGGTTTAAAATTAGAAATATATGGAGAAATTATCGTATTGCGAATACATGAAGTTTCAAATTATTTTTTTGGGAGAGGGATTTTAATAAATCTTGAATGGCACAAAAGTGTTTTTATAAAGTGGATTTATGTTTCTCGAATCAGAAAGATATGGAAAAAGTTGTTATAGAGAATATACGAAATTACTTTAAAAATATTTTTATTTTATAAATAAAAATTAGGTAATAGTAAATTTATACATTATATTATTAATTATTTTAAATAATTGTATAAATTTAATATAGTTTTTAAAGCTTATATAATAATAATTAAATATATTGATATTTGTAGTAGAGTTATTTTAGTAGATGTTGAATGGTTGGAATTTTTTTACTTAAATTTAAATCTCTGAGAGTGTATATGATTAGCTATAATGTTTTGATAAATTGTTGTGTGTTTTGTGTCTCATGAGTATTGTTTATTGGCTTGGAGCCTGGTGAACTTTTAAGGGTGAATATACTTACCAACAACTCTCCTCAGCTATAAGACTCGGAAAGAAGTCTTTTATCTATAATTCTATTAGAAGATTATTATAATTTTAATTTACTATTTTTATTACATCAATTTTATTTAGAGAATTAAATAATTTTCAATTTACATATACATATAAATTAAAATTTAGGATTTAGTATATTTAACTATAAAAAAATCAATATAATTAGAAAAATAGTCATTGGATGATTGAGGAATAACCCAATGTATTATATATGAAATCATTGAGGAAATCGATATACCCCAAAATAGGGTTGTGGTACATTTGGAGGAATCACCCATTGTCTAGTTCTCTTCCATAACATGAGTAAACCCATTGTTCCGCCAAATCCAATTCCCATTCCCATCCCCAATGCTATCAATGTCCTTTTTTTATGCACATGATATAGCCATCCCACTCTAAGAGTACTACTCTTGGTAGCACTATCACCATTTCTAATGGGTTCTTCCCTTACAATGCATTCATCTAAAGGACAACCATATAGACATTGATTATTTTGAAATGAACTTGCACTGAAAGTAGAAAATTGTGTTCCTCTAGGGATAGGCCCACATAGGTTATTTGATGAAACATCAAGTACAGCTAACTCATTTAAACTAGATAATTCTTCAGGAATCTGTCCACTTAAATTATTTTTTGACAGGTCCAACTGCTCCAAAGTAGATACCAGACTAAGAGATATAGGTATTCGCCCTTCCAATTGGTTGCCAGATAAATTCAGCAACCGCAACAGGCTCATAGCTCCTATGCTGGCAGGGATTTCTCTTGTAAGATTATTGCATGACAAATCAATTATAGTGTTTCTAGGAAGTATATATGAAAGCATATACTCGCTTCTTCCTCCGATATCAATTTCTGTTTCCTCGTACAATTCATCATCATTTGATACATTTGCAAATCCAGAGAGTCTCTCGAGGTGAGCTGGTATTGTTCCAGTGAACTTGTTGTTAGATAAGTCCAACACATGCAACCTTGGAAGATTTGTAATGTCTTGAGGAATAGAGCCATGCAAATTATTATAACCAAGACTTAAAACACCTAAGTCATGAAAAAATGTGAGGTATTGAGGAAGTTTGCCTGTCAATCCATTTTTCCTTAAATCCAACAACTGAAGTCTGGTACAATGGGCCAAAGATGTGGGTAGTGTCCCAGAAAGGTAATTGGAGTGAGCGGAGAAAAATCTCATAGAAGTACAGTTGCCAAAAGTATTTGGAATTGGTCCATTCAAATTATTTTCTGAAAGATCAAGGTATTCAAGTTTCTTTAAATCAGTAAGAGCTACAGGAATGTCACCCGTAAGTGTATTATTATACAAAGATAGAGAAATCAATTCACTCAAATAGGCCAAAGATGTGGGTAGTGTCCCAGAAAGGTAATTGGAGTGAGCTGAGAAAAATCTCATAGAAGTACAGTTGCCAAAAGTATTTGGAATTGGTCCATTCAAATTATTTTCTGAAAGATCCAGGTATTCAAGTTTCTTTAAATCAGTAAGAGTTACAGGAATGTCACCCGTAAGTGTATTACTATACAAAGATAGAGAAATCAATTCACTCAAATAGGCCAAAGATGTGGGTAGTGTCCCAGAAAGGTTATTGGAGTGCGCTGAGAAAATTCTCATAGAAGTACAGTTGCCAAAAGCATTTGGAATTGGTCCATTCAAATTATTTTTTGAAAGATCAAGGTATTCAAGTTTCTTTAAATCAGTAAGGGTTACAGGAATTTCACCTGTAAGTTTATTATCATTCAAAAATAGGGAAATCAATTGACTCAAATGACCAAAGTCTACGGGGATGCGCCCTGTTAGCCTATTATTACTAATTTCTAACGAAGCCAATTGACGCAAATTGAGAACGGCTTTAAAATTTAAATATGCTTCGAGTGAGTCCATTTTCGACGAGACGTAGGCTGGTCAACTCGGTTAAATTGGCAATGTCTTCACCACTCACTCCAATTCCCTCTAGGGTTAAGTCGGTCAATCTGGTCAAATTGGCAATGGTTTTAGGTAGGCGGGTTCCGGGGTTAGAATTTGAAACAAACAGAGTGGCTAGGGGAAGCCGGAATATTTCAAAAGGAATACAAGCCGATATATTAGGAGGACAAGATAGGGATAGGGATAGGTGTGTAAGATGGGTCAAATTACCCAACTGACCTGGTATACTGCCATTGAATTCGTTTCCATCTAGACTCAGGTGCTCTAGATTGCGCAGCAGGCCCAATTCTACTGGAATTTTTCCAACCAAGTTATTTGCAGAAAGATCCAAGGTGCGCAGCTTCTGCAGCAAGCCCAATTCGACGGGAATATAACCCGAGATGTCATTGGAGTTGAGGTCAAGTACTCGCAACGCTTTAAGCTGGCCCAATTCGACGGGAATATAACCCGAGATCTCATTGGAGTTGAGGTCAAGTACTCGCAACGCTTTAAGCTGGCCAAACTGGGCTGGAATTTTTCCAACCAAGCTATTTGCAGAAAGATCCAAGGTGCACAGCTTTTGCAGCAAGCCCATTTCGACAGGAATAGAACCAATGATATAATTGTCGCTCAGGTCAAGTACTTGCAATGATTTAAGGTGCCCAAACTGCGGTGGAATTGTTCCAGATAAACCCTGACCAGAAATATTGAAACTGCGCAGTAAAGACAGATTTCCAAAAGAAGGAGAAATAATACCTTCCAACAATTCGGTACCTTGCCATGCCGAACAAGAAAGGTCAATGTACACCACTCTTTTGGTGTTTTTCCTGCAGCCAACACCATACCATGAAGAGCATATGTTCTCGGAGTTCTCTACCGTCCAGTTGGAGAGGAGGCCAGATGGATCCGATGTGATAGAACTTTTAAACGATAAGAGAGCATCCAGGTCTCTTTTATCATGAGCGTTCATGGATGATAATTCAGAACGGGGATGGGAATATGGGTTCAACGTTGAGCCATTGATAGACGTTGTTGCAGGCGGCAGAGAGACAGCCATGCACAGAAGCAAAAATAACAGAAGAAGACTCATTTCTCCCTTCTCCGATTAAACGATCTCTAGAGCCTGTCTGAGTTGTATGTTCTTGTATACCTGCACCCCTATATATAGATACGGCGGTGCCAGTAGAAGTGACGTGTAGAAGCCTCGTTGGAGATGCCCAGCGATCTTTGGACATTGAGTTAGTGAGGTAGAGAGATGAAAGGAAGGCGCCGTGAAATTGCTTGGTACCAAGACTGCGTTACCCTTGGGTGGGTTTCTGGCGAGTTGTCGGTATTGAGTGACTTTAATGAAAACCATAGGGATGTTAAGTGTATAGACTAGGGGAGTAAGTGGGATCAAAATTTCTACGAAACTGCCATTAGTCAAATTTGGCCGTCCCGTCTTGTGACTTGTCAGTATTGACTTAACTTTAAAGAAGGATAATGATGTATCGCCGTGAATTGACCGGCCCAATAACTGACATCCCATCCATCAAATCGTGTGAGTTGTTGGTATTGACTTGACTTTACTGTTGCATATGTTAAGTACGATGAAATTTCCGAGATAAAGTTAGAAGAGCCATACACTTGAAATTAATTTGACAAACAAATTGTCCATCAGGAGGTAATCTGACTGTCTAATACGGCTAACCCGTCGTCAAACAGCGTTAAATGTATCAACGTTAATGTGGTTAAAAACAACAAATTTGAGGGGTGGTATTAACTTGTAATTCCAAAGTCTTTTCAAAGGAAGTCGTATATAGGAGCGGATGAATTGTTTGGGCGGTTAAAGGTGATTGGAATTTGGACAAAAGAATTTCAAATTTTTTTCTGTAGAGGTAGTGTTTGAATTATATTTTTAATAATAAAAATAGATTCAGTGTCATCAAAAACATTTAAGGTATTTAAAATTTTGAAATTTAACAACTGTAATTTAGATTTACAGAAATCTTTACCAAATTTTCTCAAAATATTATTAGAATTTCCATAACTTTCTAAACAAGAAAACAATCTCATTCAAAGCCAATTAGAAAAAAAACAGGCAACTTTACTTATTTTTTTCTAGTGTTTTTGTAACCAAGCATTTTGAGATCAATTGACTTCCAAAAGTAAATCGTGAATGGATGTGATTCGCAAAGTTTTGGTCATTGAACGGTTGTATAATGTAACAAATGTGGTAGATTATATTTATGTTCCATGTTTAACAAATGTGGTAGATTATATTTATGTTCCATGTTTAATATTAACATATATTTGATTTAATTAATAAATAAAATGTTTTTTTTAAGAATTTGGCAATATAATTTTGAATAAGATAATTTGATTTAATTTATTAATAAAATGGTTTTTTTAAAGAATTGACAATCTAATTTTGAATTAAGATTGTAATTTTTTTGCTATTTAAAAATATATTTTGAATACAAGAACAAATTTAACATCTCTAAAAAAACTTTTGTTGCACTTGAACTTTGTAGATTAATTATTACAAATTTTGAGCCTAAATTGAATTTGGAAAAAAACTATTTCATCATTATATTCCAACATTTTAAAATATTTTATCACAATATTATTATATTAAAAATAAAAATGGTTTATGGAATGGTAAAAGAAGTGTTTTGTTAAATATGATAAACTTAAAAATTATTTATGGAATGCTAAAAGATGGGTTAAAGCCAAGAAATCAGAATTTGTAATGTATCATAACAAAGTAAACTATTAGAATAAAGGCTAGAATAAAGAATGATAGTACAAGATAACTAATTTGTTGAAAAAACCAAGTAGAATTTTATTAAAAAAAGTTTTTTTTGCTAAAGTAATTATGTTATATTATTTCTAGACATTTATAAAGAGCTTAGTTAGAGTGGTGAGGCTAAGGGATATATGAATTTGGTCATATTGTTTTGGGACATTCTTCTTATCAATTGAAGTTAAAATGTATTTTGCTATGGCTATAAGGTTGAGGAAATTGCATTGCCTAAGTATGTCACTAATATTATTATGGGGTTTTTTTTTGCTCAGGCTTTATCAAAGCACGTTGAAGTAATATTTAGTGACAAGTCACTATAGAATATTTGTCTATAACAAGACAATGATGTAGGTTAAATATATCCCCAACGAAGAGAGTTGGACATCATTCATTCTTATATGCCACAAATCCTTGGAGTGAGTTAGGAGAACCCTTGAAAAAGGAAGAAGAACAACCTTTAAAGTGGTCCTTTATGTCCTTCTTTATGGACTAGGGATTACATGTGCATCTACATAAGGAGTATGGTGATATCTTTAATTGTGAAGCTAATGGGAGTAAACTTTGATTTATGTAAGGGGAACTATCTAATTACGAGACAACTAGAGTTTTGTGTATTCAAGATATCTAATGAGTGAATCACTATAAATAAGATATATATTGTAATATTAATAAAGATTCAATGGGAGTGGCACTATAGTTATAACCCATGTGCACAAAAGATAAAATTTAAAAATATCTTCTCGAATATCCCTATTTACCTCAATTTCAGAGAGTTCTAATGCATTCATCAAGAAGTTGGGTGGACGTAGCTTGTGAATATCAACATTTACTAGATGGAACAAAAAGGAGGATCTAACTTAAGTGGATCGTATTTTATGTAAATGCAAAAGGGGTCTAATTGCAAGGTATGGTACTTGAGATGACCATCTAAATGGTGCCTATTAACTTAAAACTAGAAGTTATCATCACAAGCACGAAGATGACTAAAGAAATTAGTAGGCCCATGAGAAAATCTATAATAATAATGGTCTAAGAAACTAACATATTTGTGGATGTGTTTGGGGAGCACTCAAACAAGGAATCTCTTTATCTAATGCCACTTTGCAACTTGAAGAATAAGATTCCAAATATCATTAATAGACAAAGGTAATTGTGACCAATGAGCGAAAGAAACATATCTTTTCCTAATTGTCTTGAAACTGATGCTGAAAACATTATTTCTCAAGGGGAGTAATCATTGTATAACCTTAAATTAAACGACACTTTATTGAGCATGCTGCAAATAAATTACTCCTAGATGTTTGTGAGATGAGACCTTCTCCACCCATCTATCACTCTAAGTGAGAATAACATTAAATTTGCCTCTGTCTTTAAGGTGTTGAGAGGCGTACCTTTTGTGTTTCCCAAGGTCCCTTTAAGGCCATGGGAGTCACAGGAATTTCCTAAGATGTTTATTTAATTATGGAGGGATTTCATCAAGTGTGACATCTATATAATGCCATCTATAAAAATAAGGATAGAAATATACATTTCGAAAGGAAAGCAACGATATGTATTTCCTAATGTGTTTGTAATCAAATCCTCAAGTTCATTCAATGTAGATCCTAAAAAGTTTGAGAGAGAAAAAACAACATTCTTGAACTTCTATATTGCTTTGCAATCCTTTTATATCACAAGTGCTTAGATGTACTCCAGCAATGATGGACTCATAAAGTGTCATAGGTAGTGAAATTTCCAACTATTGAAAAACAAGAAGCTTTATCCTTTCATGAGTACGTGTCAAATGCCTTGCTAAACTATACAAAATAGGAAAAAACTCTGCACTTGCTAGCCTTATCTTTTTGGATGCTAGAAATTGAAGTGAAGAATCTCACGGTAAATTTCAAGGATCCATACCTACATTAAATTGTAGAAACCTTGCAAACTCTAATTAATCCTTAAAATATAAACTATACTATATTTGGTGATATTTAAAAAAAAAAATCAAATTGTTAATCATTCTATATAGTTTCATACAAGATTTTGGAAATTTTAGAGTAAAATACTTATTTTGTATAGAATTTGCCAGAAACAATTTAGCAAAAAATGCAATTTGAAAAATCATTTTTTTGGTGAAAAAGACGTGCAAATTTAACCCATGGCAAAATTTAACCCTTAAAATTTTCCTTGGTGAAAATGTGGTTAGTAATGTGGCATTTCTTTGGATTTTTTCCTGTCTTTTAGCTCATAATCCCTTGTTCTCTACCAATATTGAGATATAGAGATGTAAATTTGTAGCAAGTATCTTAACCAAAGGTAACATAATCATAATTGTGAAAATCATTATTTTTTACACACTAGAGAAAGGTAATTGAAATTTTGAGTTTAATAATAATAAATTTGGTTATTTATTATATTTCTCTCAATTTAATTGCAATTGAATAAAGATAGTTTATTTTATTTTTATTTTTTATTTTTTAATACACGTTATTACAAAGTAAATGATGTAGTGTTTCAACATAAAAACATATATATTTTTAATGTATTGTAGAAATTCCTTGTAGATTCAAACTGCTAATTGTAATTTACCAAAACAATAGACTTGAATCTACTCTACTCATCAGCAAAAATAATTAAATGATCACAAAATCACGAAGAATAAAAGAGAAAAACTTCAATCAAGACATTACACAATGATTTATTGGGAAAAGCCATAGCTAAAATCCCCTGTTATTTGTATATTGCATTAGTAAGAAAATATGAGAAGATTACAATGCTTTGTTCAAGCCCAAGCAACCTCTGCACTATCTCTATCTATCTCACAACTTCCTAGACAAGCCCATGCCAATACTGATATGAATCCTGATCAAAATTGATACTATTTTATTAAATTTTTAAAAGTGTATGCATGTAATTAAAAACCACCATTAAAAAGAGCTCAATTTAACTGTCATAGGAAACTTGAAAGGAAAATTTTAGCAAAATAAACATCAATAATGAAGCATACTAGAGAAAATGACA
>APFE031473463.1:0-11446 GCA_000404065.3 Pinus taeda
AACCTTGCGTTGAATGGAGAGTGAATCATTGTGAATAGTGATTCATTAACATTATTAATATCTAATTTAATAATCCACTCATATCACAATTTCCCAAGTGACGACTATCTGGATTCCAGACTAAGTCGTAAATATCAATTTCTAATTTTCAGTAGGTAAAAGGTATGGTATTATTGGTAACTAATTCCCAGCTATCCACTGCCGAGTTATGTTGTTAATTTATGGTGATTCGTTTGCAAGTTGCAACTTCTAATTCATCTCAAATTCCAATCAACAGCAATTTGTAAGTTATTCATTGTTGAATGTGGTGACTCTGGTGGGGAGCAGGGCATAAGAAAAACTCTGCAAATTCTGGAACTTCGAATGCTACAAAACCAGAACTCAGCCGACCAAGTAACCAGTAAGTGATAGCCTATTAGCCATAGATAGTGTTTCACACTACTTATATTTGAGAGATGCTCTGCTCTATTTATTTTTCTATGCATGCTTGTTGGATATCTGTATTCGTTTTTCTATGCATGCTAGCTGGATATCTCTTTGAGGCAGTAGTGTTTTGTTTTTTAATTTTTAATAAATTGAATTTTTCTCTATATTTACTTGGCTTTATGTATTTTGATTGGTGGAAGTTTCAGTCCTCATCTGTGAAAGCTACTCTTTTAAGGCAGAAACTCATGTATGTTTCCCTCGTTTTTTAGGCCTTCTTTGCAATTTGCTATCATTAGGTTAAATCTTGTGCCTTGTTGCAAAGTCTTTCTTTAAGAAACCCAAGTTCCTTATCAAATATTTTGATTGCAACATAAATCTCTTGAGGATTCCTTTTGTTCCCATTAATCCACAAAGATATTCACACAGTGGTTGGTTAGCTTCGATCTTTAAGTGGAAGGGGTTTATGCTCTTCTATAAGTCAGGTTTTGGGGGTTCTGCTTCAACTGATCTTATTTGACTATAGGGAAATCCTTCCTCAGAAGATTGCCCAACTGAATTTTTTCACATCTCTCTCTAGTTGTACATTTATCCTGCTTGCACTGCATTGAGAGATGTGCATTGTTGAGTTGAGATCAATATGAATTCTTTTTTTTTGTACTTCATTTATTTTGGTTGCCAGTGAAGCTTCTCTAGGACTCCCAAATTCCTCTTTCAACAAACCTTGGATGTTTCTTTGGCTAACTTGTCAGCAATCTTATACATTTCCCAAGAGTTTGCTTCTTCTTTATATTCTTGATTGCCTTAAATTATCTAAGAGGCCTCTTGGAAGAAGGTTGTGGAGTCAAGGATCCCTTGGTGTGTCCTTTCCTTTAGCACCTTTATCAGAAGAATTAAGCCTCCAAATATTTATGATTTCTCAATTCTTATAAGACTTATTCTTCTTGGCCATAAATATGGGCAGACACTTTTGTGACATGAATTGAAGTGCATCTAAATGCTACTTTTGTAACATGGCTTGAAGTGCATCCAAGTCAAAATATGAATGCGGGAAGAGAAGTTGTCTACCCAAGCCAAAATGAAGGGTTATAGCCTGTTACAGCACTCTTGTAAGTTAAAAGGCACTCCCGAGTCCCAGTGAATGATTTAGCATATTTAAATAGATCAACCACTTGGAAATTGGACCATTAAGGTCATGACAATTTTGTACATTATGTACCTTTTTAATGTCTATCCTATACATTTAATTGCTGAAATGCATGGAAATGGGTTGACTGGATTTATTGAAAAGTCAGAGTCAGTTGTTCATATATGGGGAAACAGCATGCATATTTTATATAAATGCATGGCTATCGATATCCATCTATCTTTGAAGTTATATATTGATCTGTAACTTCACATCAATTATTTTTTAGGACATCTGTTCATCATATGCTTTGATTATTTGAGTTGACTTCTACTGTATTTTTGTTAGATTATTTTATTAATAATGTGCATAGATTGATGAAATTGGATATATATGGGCCATGATTGAAACAAACGGGGAAGTAAGGTTACTATGGAATCCTTATCAAGATCGATGGTTAATTAAGGATGGGGTTCGTTCAATTGTTGTGCCATGGTCATGCAATCATAGGTTGTAGTTGTTTTCAGTCTTCCCTTGCTTTCTTCAGAGATTTAATATATTCACAATGCATCTTAGATAACTTTTCGAAGCCCCTGTTTTACTTCTTTTCAGTTCTCCCATGCCTTTTTGCAGGGATTGAACATATTCACAATACATTCACTGTTAACTTGGGAAATGATCACATACAATGGTAGGTGGTCTATCCAACAGGAGAGGGACCCTGGTTACACCTCTCCCTGGTCACACTGTCTTGAGCTACAGACATGGAATGACTGAAAATTATAGCAAGTAATGAGTAATAAATAACCTTTGGACACACATTACTATGGTTTTGTTTGCCTTTGCCATCAATTCACCGTGATTTGTTGCTATGACCTAGCCAAGACTTATTCCAATTTCCCCCACTGGCGTATTTGGAAACAATCTTTGTTTCCAAATAATGCCATTGTATGCCATCATGTGACTGTCAACACTTTTGAGTGGCCTAAACTAAACCTAACACGTGAAAATCTCGTAGCAAAGCCGGAAGAGTAGGAATAAATTTATGAACTGCATACTATAATTCTATAATTCAAGTGACAGGGGTCAGCATATTTCCAAATTTGTAAGTCTTGGTTTTCACACTTGTGTACACACTTGTATTCAAATATCTGTGACATAGTTTCATAGTCATAATGACTTTTCTAAAAAGTTGATGGCATATACCCTGCCTTGAGGATCCCATAACCAAAGATTCAAAGCAGGAGGGCATTTTAGAGATTGTGTTGCTGAGCATCTCATCCAAAAGCATAGAAATAAGTTTGTGAAATAATTATAATATTATAATGTGCAAAGTAAGGTGTGACACGAGGGGGTATATTTCAAACTTTGTAGGCTAGTGTTTAATACCACAGAGATTCTCATGCAAATTGATCTGCACTATTGACCCAACAACACAAGAAATACAATTATTTTTTGCTTCACCCAATTGACCATACTTCAGTAAATTGATAATGGACATGCTTCATTGAAAATGTGATGGATACTATGGCTTTTCCCTCAATATAATCATATTCAAAACTAATTCCATAGTGTTGTGCAAGATATTGAGTTGGGTTTTTCTCTGAACCGGTGTTGTAGTTTCTTTTCAGTGATGGGGAAGAGCTTTTCTAGACTACTATTTGGGTGATGCGATGATGTTGGCTCTGATTTGGGATCCCCTAATTTCTAAACAACTCTGTTATTTAGTTGGAGCATGATTGATTTCTCACATATTTGACTGTTCCATCAATCATCGCCAAATATTTAGCTATCACTTTTCGAAGCCCCTGTTTTACTTTTTTTCAGTCCTCCCATACTTTTTTTTTGTAGGTATTGGATATATTCACAATGCTTCTCTGCTCACTTTTCAAAATATTTTTAGCCAACCATTGGAGAATTTTGGTATATATTGTTCATAACGGAAAACATAACCTGAAGTTAAATGAAAATAAATATGATTATGTCAGGGAATTTTTCTAAATCTTTTTGGTATCTTTTCAAATTTCAGAGATTTTTAATAGGGTTGGGACCTGGGTATATGGTCCATAATATATTACAGAAAAAGGAATTAAATGAAAATAAATATAATTAGAAGAAGAAATTTGTTTTTTCTATTTTCATAGATTTTTTGGTATATTGGATATATTGTTCATAATAGAACACATAACTAGAAGTTATGTTTATAATTTTTACTATTTTATGTTTATATAGTATGCTGCTCCTTAGTTATTTGAATTTATTTTACTATTTTATGTTTATATAGTATGCTCCTCTTTAGTTATTTGAATTTCTTATATAAGAGTTGGTTAACTAGCGATTGGATAATTTTTTAAATAGAAATAAAAAATTTCATTATTAAAATGTACTTTAATATATAAATAATTATGTTAAAAACTTATATTTAAAGATATAAATTGATTATCTTAAAAGAAATGTTCCACGTTTATTTATCTTCAATATTTAATAAAAATTTACAATGAAGATTTACCTCATACTTTTTGTTGGCATTTCAAAAATAGTTAAATTTGTTGTTTTGATTTTGGCCACAACAGGACAACGACCACAATTCTGCAAATTTTTTAGTCCAAGCAGTGAGAGAAACCTACTTTGTGGGAAAATTTCAACAAGTGTTTAAGAAGGAGTAAGTCAATTCATATATAAATTTATTTATTTTTATGTGAGAAAAAAATGTATTTATATATGGACTTATATATGCTAAAAAATTCAACTTGTATGCCTTCACAAATGACTGAAATAGATAGAAAAAATAGACAATTTATTGTAAATATTGAAAAAAAGTTTACCTACGCTTGAGAAATTATTAAATATTATGAAGAATAACAGGTATATTCCCTAGTTAATATCATTTCTTGAATCACTGCAAGAATTTTTTTTAATATGGTTTTAGTTGATGAAATGAAATTCATATATACTATATACTTTATTTTTATTATATAGGTGTTATATATCAAAAATGTCTTCAAAAAAAGGGAATCAACTTTCTATCAAAAAATTCTTTGGATGGTCTACTACATCTCAAGCTTCATTGCCCGACAAATAAGATCATGATTTTGATCTAAATGAAGATTTAGATGTCTTCGGGCATAATGAAGAATATGATATCTTGGATCATAATGAAGAAAGTGATGAAGAATTTCACCACAGAGAACCTAGCACCAAAAAGAAAAGAAAAAAGAAAGTAAAAAGAGAGTTTCGTGATCAATGGAAAACTAAGTATAAGTGGTTGAGAGAGGCAAAGCATGAAGGAAAAACAATTATGAAATGCATATATTGTGAAATGCATAAGGCAATGGGGCCATGGGGAATTGGGACAGGTTGCTCTACATTGCAGCATGATTCTATAATTGTTCATGCTAATTCAAGCGTTCATAAACTCTCACAGGAAAAGTGGATATGTGGAAATGAGAAGAAGGCAAAGTCTATTACAGAACACATTGCATGCATTGATGATATGAACAAAGAAAGAGTCATCACTACTATGAAATTAGTATATTGGATGGTGCAAGAGGATCTACCACTCTCAAAATATGAATCTCTTTGTTTGTTTACAATGTATTTACACACGCCAAATATGCCAAAGAACAAATATTATACATCATATACAAATCACATGGTTGCAAAAGAATTCCTTTTTGCTATATATCGGTATCTTGAAGAGCTACAAATTTCCAAGATGCTAGATAGCCCTTTTTTTCATTGATGTTAGATGAAAGTACAGACCGTAGTTTAGAAAAACATCTTGTGGTTTATGCCACGTTTTTAAACTCAAAAGGATTGGGTCCTCCAATTTCATAGTTTTTAAAGCTCATAAATGTTTGCAATGGAAGAGGGAAAGCAACTTATGATGCAATCAAACATTTAATGGAATCAAGGGGCCTTTCAACATAAAGATTGATAGGAGTTTCCACAGATGGCGCTTCTTCAATGTTTGGTAATGAAAATGGTTTTATCACTTTCTTGAAGAAAGATGTACCTAATCTTGTACGTGTTCATTGCATTGCTCATCGTGAAGCCTTAGCCACATCAGATGCTTCAAAAAAAATACCTGAATTATTATTTGTTGAGAAATTAGAAAATAAGGTATATTCTTGGGTGCAAAATTCTACGTAAAGAAATAGTCAACTTATTGCTCTATAGGAACTTATGCAACTTGAAACTCTTCAAGCTCTTCAAATCCATGGAGTTAGATGGCTTTCAAGGGGACAATTCATTGAAAGACTTGATGTACTTATGCCTCCCATATTAATATTGTGGAAAAATGAAAGAAAAGACTCATGGTATGATAAGGAAAGAATCGTTTCAATACAATTTTGTTTACATATGCTTGCAGATATAATGTGTGAATTAAACAAGTTGAACAAGAAATTCCAAGAAGAGTACATTGATGTCAGCGCTTTAGGGGCAACCATAGATGTCACCGTAAGCACTTTGAAAAGGTGGTTTTTAATAAGCGACACATTTGCAGATGGCACATGTTATTTATCTAAATTTATAGATGCCTCTAAATTTGGCTTTCTAGAAATTTGTGATAAGGAGGGGCTTGTTCACAAGCATGAATTACGATTTGTAGCAATTCCACATGCATATGTTGATTGTGTTGATATACAAAAACAATCATGGAAACCATGTATTGAAGGTTCAATAGAAAGTTGCAAACAACTTGCAAAATATTATGTTCAAGCTCTCATAGAGAATTTGAATAGAAGATTCCCTAATCTTGCATTTTTCAACTCACCAAGGTTGTTTAGCCCTTGCCATTATTTAGAGGATGTTCATGGCAGAGAACAAAATTCAAAGCATTGGCTCGAAAATATTTTTCAACACTTACAACATCCTTGTTATCAAAGTGAAAAAAACAAAACTACATTTGATTTTGAGGCTTGTTTGAAAGATTAGCATCCATTTGTTGACACTATTCATGTTAATTATGAGGGATCATCCATGAAAGATGCGTGGACGATTTTTTATGTTACAGGGTTGCATACAAATTTTCTTAACATGTCAAAATTATGGCAGGCAATACTTACTATTCCTGCAAGTACAGTTGCTTGTGAGAGAGGATTCTCAAGACAAATCATAATAAAGGATGTCCAAAGAACAAAGCTATCATTAGTTGCATTGGATGCATTGGATGCCTTGATGCGGGTGTCTCTAATAGGGCTTGATTCATTGATGGTGGAATGGGATATGGTATTTGACCTCTGGAAAGATGCTAAAGAAAGAAGAATCTTAAATATTTAAAGTTTTTGCTTTTATTTTTATGTTTGTAATGGTGGTGTTTTGACAATTACCTCTTTTGCTGAAACTATCCAAAATTTAGTTTGTGTACATGATGATATTGAATCTAGTTTTTGAACATTTACATAGTTCATGCACATTATATTTTTTGTTTGAAAATTATTTCACAACTATTGTTCTTTTAATGGGATTAACATGGTAGTGACTTAAATGGAAAACATGGTATGTGTGAGTGAATTATTTTTGTCAAATTTGTTGCAACAATATTAACATTCATTATTTTCATGTGAGAGTAATTATGAATATATATTTTTTCACTTTATAATATTATTTTTTGTTCTACATATATTTCCCATATATTTTATCACTATTTCCATCTTAAAAAAAAAAAACTCAAAACATTTCAACAATCTAGAAAATTTGCAGAAAAGTTTGATCAACAGGTCTCAAAACAAAGTGTAGCAATGAGACTTGAGCCGAATGGTACAACAGAGAATGGAAAATTTGCAGCAATTATGAGTACAATTTAAAATTAGATGAAACTTGTACAAATAAATATTAAAAGTCATATGATGGGCAGTTTAAAAATAAAAACATCGTAAAACATTCCTTGACGGGTAGAGTCACCCGTCAAATTTAACGCCTGACGGCGAGCCTCCCTTGACTTAGAGCTCAGAGAGGGATCCAATCATTGGTAATGATACGAAAATGATGTTGCCGGCGAGCCCCCACGTGTTGGAGACATCAAGCAGAAACAATATTACATGTCCCTTGACTTACTTAGAGCTCAGAGAGGGACCCAATCAGTAGGGCCAGCCAAAGCATCCCATCAGGCACCCTTTGAAGAACTATAGGCCCACCAACCAAGAAACTCCATCAAAATATAGCACAAAAAGGTAATAGTTTTTTTATTTTATATTTATATATGTATAAAAAAGTTGTTTTCTATCAACAATCTATATATATATATATTGAGTTTTAGTTTTTAAATAAGAAGTAAATGCTTAGCCGTGGAATTGCAGTGTGTAGTGTACTTTCAAGGACAACTAGAATTATCATTTTTATCGAGCTAGGGAAGGTTACTAATAATTAGGGAGAGGCTTATGTCCCCTCTTTCAAGCAATTGCACTTCATATTTATAAACTAATTATAGTGGGGATTTGAAAGTAATAATTTTATGTTAACTTTTTTAAGTTAGAACTTAATCTTAATATCATTTTTAAAACGATTGAAATTTATTTGAGATTTATGGTTGATATCAAAGCCATGCATGTTTTTAGACATAATAATTATCTAGCAGACTTATTAGAAAATTGGGCAACCTCATATGGAATTGGAGTTCTCTTGATCAATTATTGGGAGACTCATCACTCAATTATGTGATATGTGGCTAGCTGGCAGTAGACATGTTGGGTCATACAAACTCTATAATGAAACATGTCAAAAGAGTCTAACACTTAGCAATGGAAGCCATGATTTAGGACATTGTTGAGAAAAGTAAATTGTGGGAGGATAAAGTAGATTTGATGTAACAAAGAAGTCATATGCTGTAAGCAATGGTTTCAACCCTTGTGGGAGTTGATGTAGCGAAAGGATTCTTGTTTGTTTGTGTGTGTGTGTGTGTAGATATCATTAAAAAAAAGGTTATAAGGTTTAAGTGCATGGGGAAAAAAGTTGGGATTATGATGTTACATGAACTTTATAGAGATTTGAGAGAAAAAGCATCAAGTCCTACCATGGAAGGGACATGATGGACAACGCATCAAAATTCGAGAAATTAAGATTATCCAGTGTGAAACTAATTTCCAATCTAAATTTTCTTAAAAATTGCAGAGATAACAATCTCATTCCTAAATTTTCTACCTGCAAACATCCTCTGGGTTCATAAAACTCTATAACAGGTCATTTCTCCTCTATTTAAAACTTTCCTCACATATGTGGATTCATTATTTAATAACATCAAGTCCTACCATGGAAGGGACATGATGGACAATGCATTAGAATTCGAGAAATTAAGATTATCCAGAGAGAAACTCATTTCCAATCTAAATTTTCTTAAAAATTGCAGAGATAACAATCTCATTGCTAAATTCGCTACCTGCAAACATCCTCTGGGTTCATAAAACTCTATAACAGGTCATTCCTCCTCTATTTAAAATATATTTTTTTCCAAAGGTTTCATGCAAAGTAGAAAAATGTTAGATGATGCATGCATTCAAGCGTTGGAAAATCAATAATCCACAAGAGTCTTAGATCTAATGGCTTATATGAATCATGGACCCCCTTGGTTGATGTTTAGTGGGGGAGAGGAGTCATGGTTGGGATTCACGAAAAACCACCTACGTATGTTCAATAGATGCGATTGATTGCAAGGACCGCCTCTCACCAAATTAAAACCACTAGGGAGGTGAGCATTACCAACTGTATTGCCAAGGGTGATTTCACATATCATGACAAGATTTGGAGCAATGAGCAAGGACAATGTTGGTGCACATCCAAAGGATGGCAAGGCAGGTGACTTAATGGACAAATAAGCAACCGCATTGAAGATATACATGCACAAGTGGACATAATAATGTTGACAAGGTAGTTTACATGGATAATTGATGTGGCATTCCATGTTAGCATGACATCATCACTGAAGTCACTAATGAAAATACTCTTTGAAGATATTTTGAAGTTCATGCCCAATGGGAAAGAAAGGAGTTGACAGAGGAGAAAGGGGGGAAGGTATTCTATTATTCTATTTGTGAGAGGGAAGGACAACGATGCTCATGAATCTAACTATTATACAATTATTCTTGTACATGGAACCATTTGCACTCATAGTTATGGACATCAAGTTAGTTACAAGCTAGGAGTCTCCAAGAAATATTCTCACGTAACTTCTTCCACTGCTCTTTGTCTTTTTCATAATTACTAAGTTGAAATATGAAAACCTTACTTCTCAATACTTTTTTAATTTAGATAATATACCATTAATTGACCATGAAGTAGACATATATGACACTCATTGTCACCTTCACCTATTTCAGGTTAGATAAGAGGATTTAAGTAGGTTTAGCCATTAAAATGATACCTTTTGGGTATGTAACACCATCCTCCCACATCTACCCAAGCAACTGGTCAGTCGGAGTAAACATGCAACAAGAGGCCACTATGATATTATTCAACCTCCTAAGTCACGTTAAGGAAGTGGAATCGATGGAAGCACACCATACAAACATTCAACATCAACATCAGGAACCTCATGAACTAATCTGTTGGGTCCCTATAATACTAGTGATTACCCCATTACTATGGTATTTGTACCCCTTATTTATATTGTTGTGCCCCTATTGCCCCCATATTGTTATTACTGTGCCCCATAGAATCCCTCTATTGTTATTTTTGTGGCTTTATATTATTATTGTTAGGTCGGCTGGGTTATATTGTGACTCCTTAGACTCCTATATATAGAAAGGAGGTTTTATCATTTGTATCATCCAAGAATTGTTCATTTATGTAATTAAAGGAGGTTGCCCCCTCGAAGAGGCTGAATTCTAAGGCGTTGATCTATCTTTTCTATCTTTTCTTGAGCTGGTTTCATAAAACATTTGGTATCAGAGCTTTGGATTCTAGGGCTTCGCTCCTCCAAATAGGTCATTGTGGCATTTTCGCTAAAATATTTTTCTGTGATGTTTCAAAAGATAAAAAAACCCATTTGTGAAGAGATCACGCTGAATCTCGAGTCCGAATTTTAGAGATTTTCGCGCTATATTTGCAGATATATGATCTGAGGAATTTGGTCTTTTTGAAGACTCTTGAATTACACTCCAAATAGGTAACCTAGGTAAAATCGTCATAACTTTCTCTCTGAGCATCAGAGTGAAATTTTGTAAGAAGTTATAGAAAGAGGATGGACTATAGTCTCTTGTATATATTTTTTGGAGCCAAAGGCCAAAACAGTGACTCGTGGCACGTCATACAAGTTCGCTCTACTGAACTAGTCTATAATCAGGTCACTGTGGAAGATTTCACATAACTCCTCCTTGGAGAATCCAATTTAGATCACACTGGTGGCATTGGAAATAGGACACAGAGGGCTACTGCAGGTCGGAATTTCAGAACTGGATGATCCAAAAGTATATAGATACATCAGAGACAATATCGAGCTCCTACAAAGTGAAAAAAAGTGCTTAGATTTTTTTAAATGTTTCCTTAAGTTTGGTTTGAAAATTTATTTTCAAGGAATTCAAAGGGCATAGTAGAGCATTACTATCGATAAATGATGCCCCGAGGAAAGAAAATGCAAATACCTAGTAAACAATCTAAAAGCTCTAGCATGACTCATGCAGAAGAGGAAGAAATGCTACATGATATACCGAAATTACAAGACCTAGTGCAACAAAGGTCACTCTCACAAAAGCTAATAGAAGCTAAGATAAATGGCATGGAAGCTAAGATGGATGATTTGAAGATAAATGTGAAGATAGATTTGAAGACTAACATGGTAGATTTGAAGACAGATTTGACAAATTTTCTATAAGAAATACTTATTAATGGTGAAAAGGTAGTAAAGGAAACTCATGATGCGAACAAAAGAAATGTTAATTATGATTTCATACACTCTAATGT